>PVIJ01007218.1:0-26657 GCA_004024925.1 Scalopus aquaticus | reverse complement strand
CTCCCTCCCTCTCTCTCCCTCCCTCTCTCCCTTCCTCCCTCCTCTCTTACTCGGAGACAGTCAGAACTCTCCTCCCTGACAGCCACAAACCTACAGCACTGACTGCATTCAGAGAGGGAACCTGCAAACAAAACTTCACAGAAAACTTTTTGTTCTTGTTCCAGAGAATTTGCTGAAGAGGAGAAGGAAAAAAAAAAAAACACCCCCCCCCCCAAAAAAAAAAAAACCTGTGCGTGAGGGGGGAGGAAAAGCAGGGCCTTTTAAAAAGGCAATCACAACAACTTTTGCTGCCAGGATGCCCTTGCTTTGGCTGAGAGGATTTTTGTTGGCGAGTTGCTGGATTATAGTAAGGAGTTCCCCGACCCCAGGATCCGAGGGGCAAAGTGCAGCCCCTGACTGCCCATCCTGTGCGCTGGCCACCCTCCCAAAGGATGTACCCAACCCTCAGCCGGAGATGGTGGAGGCCGTCAAGAAGCACATTTTAAACATGCTGCACTTGAAGAAGAGACCCGATGTCACCCAGCCGGTGCCCAAGGCGGCGCTTCTGAACGCTATCAGAAAGCTTCATGTGGGCAAAGTGGGGGAAAACGGGTATGTGGAGATAGAGGATGACATCGGAAGGAGGGCAGAAATGAATGAACTTATGGAGCAGACCTCAGAGATCATCACGTTCGCAGAATCAGGTCGGTGCTGGCACTGGGGGGTGCTGTGGGGGGGGATGCATTTTTTGACAGTCCTGGGAGGAACTTCTTTTCCCTCCATCTGTAAACTGCCTGGAAGGTCATTAGTTACTAGGTGGTGGTAGCTGATGGAGAGGGAGGAGGTCAGGGAGGGGAAGAGGACTTTACAGAAAGGGAATTTTTGGTGGAGTCCTGGCTGGAGGTGGCTAGCATATACTTGCTAAGACTCTGGTCACTCCAGGCAGAAGCTCCAGAGGTCAAGCTGGAGCTGGAAGCCAGTCTGCGAGGGGCTCCTTCACCCTGCCTGGGAATCCAGGTCTGAGCAGCCCGAGGGAAGCCTGGGCATTTGGGGGTGCTGGGGTAGGAAGGAGAGCCAAGGAGGCTTCAGGACCCCATCCAAAGTTTTCACTGGGAGTGGGGGAGTGCTCCATTGGGGTGGAATGGCACAGATGAAGTCATTGTCTTAAAACAAACCTTCCCTTTAAAAGTCCAATCAGGGGCCTCCTCAGAGAAGCAGGGCAGATTTATTAATGACAGTCATTTTTACCTTTAGAAACTGTCTGTAAGTACACAGGCATCACGCTCTAAGCAGCTAAAGGGACTTTGGGGGACAGTTAGCAATGAACCAGCAGTCAGTCACTTTGGGGACACTGACTTTTGCTCTCTAAACCAAAAAACAAAGAGTTTTGTTCTCTGTAAAGTTACTAAGAGCTCTCTGCCAAGGAATGCAACCTTGACAAAGTGCTCTCAGATACTACACTGAACTCTCACTCAATCCTTAACAGGAAGAACTTTAATAAATAGATCCTAATTGTTGGCTTAGGACCACACTAACCTGTTGCTGCATAGAAAGTACCTGTCAAAAGAGAGGGCCACAGACCTGGAGTCAGGTTATTTTTAGCTCTGTGACACAGAGCCTTCTGCATGGCTGCAAGTCTCTGCACGACCGGGCACACAGATGTGTTAATGCTGTGTTACTTTCATGGTAATGCCAGGCTAAAGAATTATATCCCTTGCCAAAACCATTTGAAAGGAATGCCATTGTTTTGTTTGGTAGAACATATGGCCAGTAAAGTATGTGCAGGGACTCCCAGCATTTTTGTTTAAAAGTTTTCCGCAGCAGTATAAACAATTAAGGCAACACTCAGAATTTCCAATCCTGAAAACCTGTTGACTCAGATATTCTATTTTCGAGAAACCATGTTAGACCTGGGCATCATTCTGGGGGATCAGAGAGCACCCTGCTTCTGGCTTTTCCCCAGTAGAAACCCTGATGTCCTGCAAGCTTCCAGGCTGGGCAATTTAGCTCTTCACCAGAAGTTTGTCTCTCTTAAGAAGGTTTTGGGAGTTTCGTTCCCAGAAGCTCTATCTTAATGCTTTCCCAAAGGACATGATCATCATGAATGTGTCTTCAGAAGCATATTGAAGATAAAAGTCAGGTTGGAGCTTTCAAGTTGCCACCCAATTATTCTCAACCTTTCCTGGTGGCAAAGTAGAAAAGAAAGTGCTTATGCAGGGAATGTCTTCCCGAGGTCTAATGGTCTGCTCTCTGTCCTGACACAAAGGGACACCGTTTATGTTGTAACATCTCTTGCCACCTGTGGTCACCTTCACTGCAGCGCCTCCTTAGCGGCCATTACCTGAATCATGTGACTAAGAATACCTATGCCTTTGAGCACTTGTAGTATACACCTGATGCCAGCAATATGCCCCTATTTCTGACATATCTGAGGTATAGCAAATCATTTTCTTGCCAGTGAGCAGTTTTGCAGTGAAAAAATCTGACCATTTATATACTTTCTTACTTATGGCCTTCATCTTTGTGCCAGTCTGTTTTTTTTTTCCCCCCAATTATGTGAAATCTTGTCATTTTTAAAAATTTTTCTAGTAGGTATTTAGTTTGAAAGAAATTGAGCTTTTTTTTTAACTAAAGGTGAATCATTTGACTCACTATTTGCTGAAGTTCAAGGTTTATAATGGAAAATTGGCTGAATTTACAGCAATTGCTAGATTCTTAGAAAAGGTCTATTCCACTTGCTTATTTTTCTCATCTGAAAAGTTTCGCACATCAACTTCATGTTGATTTTCTATGACTTCACAAATTTAATGATTGCTGTATGGAAAATCTACCCTCCAAATAGAGTGTCATGTGCATATTTTGTTGCTAATTTTGCTAAACAGGAAAGAAATTCATCATCAGAATGATTGTAGTAAATATATGGAAATGTCTTTTTAATTTTGGAGTAATTAAACCTTAATAATCAAACTACATCAAAGGTCAAGATTTTGGGGAGAATACCAAAGGGCTTTCATTTTTCTTTTTTTTTTTATAAACTGTTTTCTATGGGAAAGAATCTATCCAGTAAGTGCTGCCTTACACATGGTACAGATGCACCTTTCAACCTCAAGCTCCTCAATTTGGAGATACGTGTGGCGCTTTGGCCTCTATTCTGCTTGATGGTTGATTAAAACCGAGATGTGGCCATAGCACTTGAAGCACTGCAAAAGCTCACATGCTTGGAACTCTGAATGGAGTCTTTGCAACTGGCCTCAGGTGGAAAGTGCCCCATCTTTGTAGAGCAGATATGAATTGTTGACTAAATGATGAGGTCCCTCAGTCTCTCTAATTTTTTTTTTCCAACACATAATCATGTTTTTATTCTTTATGGTTAGCACCTAAGATTGCTCAACTATGTTATTACACTTTTTGCATGGCTGGTTCAGAATCATCTGTGTTTACCTTAAGACCCGAAGGGAAAGGAAGAAGGGATGGAGAGAGCCAAGACAGTTACCACTGTAATTGTCAATGAAGCAAAAATCAGTGGCCTTCTTGACTTATTTTGATCTTAGTTTGATGCATAAGAGCTGGTCAGTCAATATACAATAACAATATGTCATTGAGTTTCCATATACTGCCTAATGAATATGCTGACCTTGGTCATTCATTTAGCAAATGACAGCACTCCTTGGAGAAAAGCTAGAGAAAGACAAATGAAACACCAAGAAATGGAAAAGCTCACATAGCCTAGGAATTGTTGAAAGCAATCTACCTCCCCTCCTGGAGGATACTAATTCGAGATTTTAGTAAGAAATGTGCTTCCCAAACAGGAGTCTAAGAAGGCTAGATTGGATGGTTATTTCCCCCACCCCAAGAAAGCCAGCTCAAGGCGGAGCTGACTCCCTCCATCCCACTCCAGTCTTTTGAACTTGCCAGTGATTTAACCCTCACTGAAGGGTGCCTTTAGGGGCTTTCTTCTCAGAATAATAGGAAATGATTGGCCACAAGAGGGCGCATTCCAAAGAGTTTTTGCTCCTTTCTGGCTAATCTAGGGAAATGCAACTTCACCTACTGGAAACCCCAGTCTGTCACACCCTAATCTTGCTGATTATCGGTTATCTTCTGCTTCTCATCTTCCCCCAAAAGTTAGGATTTATGGGATAGGAGGACCCTGACTACCTGCAATACATTAAATGAGACAGAAGGAAAGTAAATGGGAATTTTTGTGATACATGCGAACATTTCAGAGCTCGATGGAAGGCAAGAGGAATGATAAATTTCAGAAGCAAACAAAGCAGAGAAATGTGACCATGAATCATCAGCAACACTGATTTGCTCACACATCTCTCCCTAATACGGTTGTCTGGGCTTTTACGAAAATGTCTTCCGTCTTCCCTGATTTTTGTTGCCTCGTTTGTCTGCTGGATCAACGCTTTTACTAGCGACAAATGACTAGCGACTTCCAACAGGAGAAAATGCTATTTGTTTAACGCCTTGTGGGAACATGGAGTGCCATTTCAGAGCATGCGTTTGTTTCCAAATTGAGAGTGTGGAGGGAAATGGTGGAGAAAAGATGTGAAAAGAGATACAGTGGTTTGGGTCTGTGAAGTAACTGCATTTGAGGGGGTAGAGGGAGGCGTCAGGATAGAAATTCAGTTTTAATGTTTGGAGAACTGGGAGTAATACCTTCCCAGGCACTTTTTCTGAAAACACATATTTGTCTTGGCCCCTCTTCGCCTAAGATATACTCTAGCATGATCTCGTAGCTGCAATGTAGAATTTTTCATACTCAACTGGCTCACAGCACCGAAATCTAGTGTCTAAGTTCTCAGGAACTTTGGAAGAAATTTCTGAAATTCTGTGGATTGAACTTTAAGAATTTTTTTCTACTTATCTAGGAACCTAAAACCCCTTTCTCTCTACTTAACCTTCATTTTCATCACCATATAAATGGAGGATGCAGGAATCTGGCTGAGCATTTACAATCTAATTGCAGATCCTAAGGGGGGGAAAAATGTTAAGACTCACAAAAATCAATCAAGGTCATTTTTGACCAAACCTGTAGTTTTATGTCAGGCAGGACCCTTTATTGTAGGTTAAAGGTGGAATAACCTGTAAGATCTCATTTGTCGCCTTATGCAGAAACCCATGGAGACAGTCCAAATGCATAGCAAGTGCTTCAGAGAACACACAGGGTCTGAATGGTAGTTCTGTATGCCCCTGCCAAGGACTATGCCACATCTAGGCACCTTGGTGCCCTGGCGAAGAATGCAAAATTAAAGAAACAGTCTCACTTTACAGAAAGGCTCTCCCCACCCTGTGGTGAGTTTAAATCCGCTAAATACAACAAGGCTTTCCACATTAATGTTACAGACATAATTATTACCCATGTGTAAAAGGGCAACATACTTTAAGCAGGACCCTGGTGAAGAAAACAAAACAAAACAAAACCCGAACACTCCATGTGTACATTGTTCATTTCATTGCAAATGTTCATCCGCGCGCAAAACTGAGCTGCTGGACTCTGGGAAGAGGAGCATTTTGCATCCTAGAGTGGGAGAGGGGAAGAACCAGAGCTGACTGCTTAACCCTTGTCAGCTTGCCTCCTTGGCGGAGTTGTTAAAAACATTTGAAACGCATTCTGAAAGTAAAGGCAAAAGGACTTCCAGGTGTTTTTACTTGCAGCTTTTACAGTCTTTCCTCTGTGCTTCCCTGCCGCCCAGAAACATTTCAAAGGTGTCCCCTGTAAGGTGCGAAACCCCTCCTGCACATCTCTGTGCACTTCTCTCCCTTTGGTGTATGTCCACCAAGCTCACAGAGGTTTAAGTGATGAAATATTATCACCCACATGGGTTTGCGTGGGACTTTCTTAGTGAATTACTCAGGCAGAGCAGGCTGTGATACAAGCCTTGCTCACAAGGCTTGGGAAGGAAAAAATAGCACAGAAGATGAAAAAAATATATATCGTCAGAGAGTAGGTAATGAAAGGTTAGCAAAGCCACCCGCTATATCTAGCTAGCTAGGTAACAGTGTAGGCACTCAGCGTGCACCTGTATAAACTATGCTGTACCTGCTCACAGAGCATCATGGGAAGGCTTCCATTTCAGGATTTTAGAGCAGGAGATTTTTAAGTCAAATCTGAAACTGATTAGTAATTGATCCAAACACTTCTGCCTTAGGCAACCTTCTTTTCTTAGAGATTTAAGATTAGAACATCTTGAAAGCATCACTGCAGTATAGCAATCAGATCTCAGGCAAAATACAGATAAAGGGAATATATTCAAGTGACTAGTTATATTTTTTCATACCCGAGAAATTTGAGGGTTTTAATATCCTTTTGAAACCTACAGCCCTCCCTGATAAATATTAATCTCATCTCAGTTTCTGGCTGCCTCGTTCTCCCCACCCCCTTCTGCAATGAAAGCTAAATGTAAAAGAAAAAAAAAATATGCACTGCTTATTAAGCCAGAATACAATAGAACTTTTAAAATGTACCTGCATATAAGGTAGACATTAGGAAGACTTGAATCTCTTTCTTCCCCCTGTCCTTCTGAGCATTATGGCAACAGCATTTTCATGAAATTGGATCTCAGTTTTATTTTTTTCTTGATAAATTATCATGCAATATACAAATAGCAGTTCCAGAAATGGACACCAGGAGAAGGAGGCGACAGGCATGTCAATTAGAGGGGGAAAATCCAAATGTCAGAAATATGGGGGAGAAATGTAGCAGGCAGGCAATGGATGCGGGCACAGGGAACAGAGTCTTTCAGCTTAGATAATTAAATGGATGCATAAATCAGCGCCGCGCTGCACCGCGATAAGCAGGCGATGCCATACAGTTAATTACCAGCCAGGACCAGGATGAAAGTCATTTTATGATGACTCTCTGATCCTAATATAACAGCACCTGACAGATTGAGCCCCCTCTAATGAGCACTCTCTTTGTACAATCCTCTCTCAGGAACACTAAATCATTTGCTTCCAAGTACAGCTGCCTGTGAAGGAGGGGTGGGGCTACATCATGCTTTAGAAACCTGCTCTTGTGAAATGAGGGGCTGTCCTGTAGGCTGATCCTGGAAGCCGGGGGCCTCAGCCTGGCTGGCCCTTTCAAAGCCACTTGCCTGTGCTGTCACCTGGCCGGGTTGTTGGACTGACCCACCCTCTCCCCCAGCATCTGTGTTCTTCTCTGGACTTGATTCGCGAGAGTCCAGTGTGTGCTGTCAGCGCGGCGTCCTCACGGGAGGACCCTGCACCTACCTCACCCTGGCCCCTCCTGTTCAGTGCAGGCAAGAGCCCAGCAGGCCTGTGGGAATGAGACACCTGAAACCCAGAGAGCTCCAAGGGCCTGGGAGCAGGCAGCTTCTCCTGTTTCACACCCTTTCCTAGAAAAACAAAACACAACCCTGTGCCCTCTGGCTTCTCTAATTTAGCAGCTACTATCTCTGTCTTTAGAGTGGCACCCTGTGCAGTTTAGGGTTTCAGGAGCTGGCCGGCAAAGAGGCAGAAGGGAGAACAGCAGGTAGCTTGTTAGCATTCTCGGTGGGGCAGGGCGGATGTGCCTGAGTGGAGGGAGCCTGCCTGCTCCTCCAGGCTGCTTAGGGGAGACTTGGGTGGCTTCCTGCATTTTTTTCCCTCTGGTCTTGAAAGGACCCTACCACCTTAAAATATGCTGATCATCATTTTAGATTTAAAGGATTAAACTCTCCTTCCTGGAGTCTTCTTTTCCATTTTCTGAAAAATCAACAACAAAATCCAGTCATTCTTAGCCAAGGGGAATACTGTGTTCACATTTTGAAAAAAAGTCATCATACGTCCGAAAAACAAAAAAGCTAGTTTCCCCCTCTTACTGCTTCCCACTCTGGTGATCTAATCATAAACCCAGCTTTATTATTCATTTCAGTTCTGCCAGAGACTGGAAGTCAAGGCAAAGGAACTTCCCTTACAACCACCATCACACCACCACCGCCACCACCGGCTGGGCCAGAGTCCTAGCGAGTTTACACAAAGATGCCAGAGAACCTATACATGTCAGCCCTTTTTGGCCCTGGCCTCAGTGAATTTACCACTATCATAATCACAGTGTTCGGTATGTTAAATTAAGAACAGAATCTTCAGTGTGTAACGCACAGAAAAGCCTGCCTTCTGCTGCAGAGCACTTGAAACTGTGCCTAAAATTTATAGTACCGTAAACATCTCAGGCCTGAGAGTGATAAGTATGGCTGGATTTCCGTTAGCTATAGAAATCCAGGCAGGGAGACCCTCCTAGGGAGTTGCGAATTCTAAGATAAACTTCTTTCAGGATGTTTTCAGATTTGTGCACAGGACGTTTGCATGCTGGATGGTTGTAAGCAGTACCTTCAGGGGGTGGTGGTAAAAACAGGGTGTTTCGTCTACCAGCCACCATGTGGTAAGAGCAGAAGTGAGGGAACATACTAGATTAGTTCAAGAATTGTAGTCTGGACCCCTGCTTCTTAATGAATGTTGTGTGAATAAGCATATAGGTGAGGTGCAGATGGAAAGCAATGGAAATAAATGATACTCTGATTTTAGACTCAGGCGAGAGCTGACTGGTCCTGGAATCCAACTACGATGATGGTGTGGGGATTTCCTCTTTATCGGTAGGGGTTGCTCTAAGCTGCATTCACAAAGGAAGGAAACAAAAATTAGGATTCTGAGGTAGCAAGGGAGGCTCTTAATCTAATATAACTCAGGTTAAGGATGCCTCCAGTTGTTCTTACGCTACCTAATAGTTGCCTCCTTTCTGCTAAACATGACTGATGACAGGGATGGAGATAAACAGAACTGCAGGCCTAGGTCTGCTTGAATGGAAATGACAGGAGTGTAGGTGGAGATGTCAGGACACATTTCAAGAGGACCTGTCTTCTGATCTGAAGCCTGAGGATGCTGTGTGGGGAGCAGGAGTGGTCTGGGCCAAAGGAACAGCTCCTGTTGCTTCCTGGAGGTGGGAAAGTGCAAGGATGACCAAGAAGAGAGAGAGAGAGAGAGAGAGAGAGAGATCCAGCAGGGGCGAAGGCAGCAACAGCTCAGCACAGCTCAGTCCTAGGCACTTTCTGGCTTATTCTAAGAGTAATAGGAACTCAGCAAAAGACTCTGAAGAATGTGCCACCTGATCAGATGTGCCTTTGGGAAAGATTGCTCTACCTGCTTAATGGAGAAATGATTGCGAGAGGTCTGGCTTCATGCTGGAGAGGCAAGGAAAAGAAAAGGCGGTTGCAGTGATCCATGAAAAAAACGAAGGGGGAGTGAAGCAGGTTGTGACAGAGAGATGGCTGGGCCGTGTGTCCATGCCCCACAGCCAGGCTGGGACCGCTACTTGCTTATTTGTGTGGGAGTAATGATGTTTCCAAATCTTACTGTAGTTTGCAGCATCTTTTTATTTATGTTATCCCATTTGATACTTCCAGACCTGTGGGGTAGTAGGTCAAATGTCATTATGTCATTTCCATTTTATAGAAGATCGAATTGAGATTAAGCAATGAGTCAGCCAACCCCTATCCCCAAACCCCATCGTCACACTGAGCCCTCAGCTCTCTTCTTTCTAGAGTAAGATTGCCAAACTTTTCCTGTAAAGGCCAGGGAGTAAATATTTGAAGCTTTGTTTGTGGGGTAGAAGGTCTCTGTTCTTGCCACCGCTCAAGCGGTGCCATAGTGCGCAAGCCTGGAGATGCACCCTGTCAAGGAATAAGCTGGTTGTGGTCAAAAACCTTTACTCTTGGGCCCTTAAGTTTAAAGTCCATTCAATTTCCACGCGTCATAAAAAAAACTGTTTTTCTTCCACCATTTGAAAAATGTCAAAAACCATTCTTGGAATCCGTGAGTCAGACTTTATTGACCGCTGTTGGAGACGGTCTGTCACGAGGACCAGCTTGCCCGCAAGCAGGCACCAGCCCGGGACTAATGAGCCTCCCTGTTCTCTCTTGTGCTGTTTCTTCTTCAGGCACAGCCAAGAAGACGCTGCACTTTGAGATCTCCAAAGAAGGCAGTGACCTGTCGGTGGTGGAGCGTGCAGAAGTCTGGCTCTTCCTCAAAGTCCCCAAGGCCAACAGGAACAGGACGAAAGTCACCATCAATCTCTTTCAGCAGCAGAAGCACCCCCAGGGCGGCGTGGACGCGGGGGAGGAGGCAGAGGAGGCGGGAGTCTTTGGCGAGAGGAGCGAACAGTTGATATCGGAGAAGGCGGTGGACGCCAGGAAGAGCACGTGGCACATCTTCCCTGTCTCCAGCAGCATCCAGCGACTGCTGGACCAGGGCAAAAGCTCCCTGGACATTCGGATTGCCTGTGAGCAGTGCCACGAGACCGGCGCCAGCCTCGTGCTCCTGGGCAAGAAAAAGAAGAAAGAAGAGGAGGGCGAAGGCAAGAAGAAGGACAAGAAGGATGGAGAAGGAGGCGCAGGGGGAGACGAGGAGAAGGAGCAGTCTCACAGACCTTTCCTCATGCTGCAGGCGCGGCAGTCAGAAGACCACCCTCACCGGCGGCGGCGGCGCGGCCTGGAGTGCGACGGCAGGGTCAACATCTGCTGTAAGAAACAGTTCTATGTCAGCTTCAAGGACATCGGCTGGAACGACTGGATCATAGCTCCCTCCGGCTACCACGCCAACTACTGCGAGGGTGAGTGCCCGAGCCACATAGCAGGCACCTCGGGGTCCTCCCTCTCCTTTCACTCGACAGTCATCAACCACTACCGCATGCGGGGCCACAGCCCCTTCGCCAACCTCAAGTCATGCTGTGTGCCCACCAAACTGAGACCCATGTCCATGCTGTACTATGATGACGGGCAGAACATCATCAAGAAGGACATTCAGAACATGATAGTAGAGGAGTGTGGGTGCTCATAGAGTACCCTGGCCGGGGGGAAGGGAACAGATTTGTCCAGAGAAGAAAGTGGCAAAGTGAAGAGATTTTTAAGGTTTCTGAATTAAACAATCAGAAAATTAGAAATTAAAAAAAAACACACAAAAAAAAACTAAAAACCTGAGACAGATGAAGGAAGAAGTGAAAACATTCCTTAGTCAGGGCTCAGAGATGAAGCATCGAAGGAGATGGGAATTGGGAGGAAAAGGGAGAACCGTGTACCTTTCATTTCTTCCCAAATCGATGTGATGATAATGTCAGCTGATGGTTGCTTGATGGGAGTATTGTCCTCTCCTTTTCAGTCGCTTTCAGTGTGAGCCTCAAAGTCAACTTGTCTAGTCTGCAAGGATGTGGGCTAGCACAACCCAAATAGCATCTAGAAAGCCATGAGTTTGAAAGGGCCAGTTACAGGCACTTTCCCACCCAGTTACCCAGGTCATAAAGTATGTCTGTGGGACCCTCTCTCTGTGTATATCAGCCTTTGCGCGCACCCATACCCCCCACGCGCACACACCCTACACCCCCCCACTGCACACACACACACACACACACAACAGAAGCGCATGCCACATAGGCAACATGCACATAAACACACAGACACACACACACACAGGCATTTCCACACACCACATGCATGCACACACTGGTAAGAGAACAATAGTGTGCAGATGGTCACGCATTCTTTTCCTGCACCACTTTCGCAACAAAACAAAACAAAAAAACCGACATAAAAATTAAGAACAAGAATGGGAAGAGTGAAAGATCAAGGAAAAAAGAATACCAAGTTATATTTCGTTAAGGTGCTTATGATCTTAGAACTATGCAACCTAATAGGTTTGAAACTGTTTACCTGAGAGAGAACAAAAAGAGAGACTTTTTTGTATTGGAAGTAACCTGATTAATTTTTATTTTCTTCAAGGAGAGATACTTGAAAGGAATATGTTTGTCCATCTGTTGGATCCAAACATTTCTATATTTTGTAAATGTTTTTTTTTATTGTTTACTATTTGCACTACAAATGGTGTTTGACCTGTCTAATCTTTATTTAACAAGTATTTTCTTTGGGTGGGGGTGGGGGGGTTTAAGAGCTGCACTTAATGTGAGCTATAAAAGAACTGCTACAGCACACAAAATAGCTATTTTTATTATTATAATTATTATTATTATTATTTTGTACCTTAAAAAATAGACACATACACCAAAGACATTTGTGTGAGCCTTTAAACAGTCTGTCTGTGGTTGATATCATTCACCATCAATGAGTCAGGGGTTGAGATTCAAGTTGAATAGGGTGGATTTGTGTTCAGACTTAAAAGACAAGAGAAGTTTGTTTTGACTCCTTTTACATCCATGTAACGGGACATTTCATACTGGATGTACAGTAGTTGTACACTGTTGGGTATCAAGTTCAATCAAATTCATGTAACGCTCCATGCTTGTATGTGTATATATACATTGCTTGTGCATATGCATATCCGTGTGTATATATACATGTATCGAATCATGTCCATACGCATTTTAAGCACTTCAGGCTGTCATTTTAAAATGTTCTTAAAGCAATGAATGTTTGTGTGCAAAACACAGTATTTTTAAGAAGGATAGGCTATAGTTTTTGCTTTTACTCTGAATTTGGTAGGCACATTTCAAAAATGGGGCTGGGGGAAAGCCTGAATATTCCAGTGGATATTCAGTCAGACCCTCTTTCAATGTACGGGGATCCAATTCCCTCCTCTTTCTTGCACCCCTCCCCCATACTACAAGTTATTTCCTGCAGGGAAAGCAGGAAACTCATCTTAATCGAAGCTCCAGTCTTTGGGCAACTAATTATCTATTGGAATCAATCTTAAATTGAGTTTTCAGGAAAAAAAAATAATCTTTGGGCCAGAATAAGTGTTGGTGTAATTTTTTTTCCAATTATTAAGGCCTGGTTGTGAGAAATATTGCTTGTGCAGCTGGGCTATTTAATGTTGCATTAGTTAAAAGATCAATAATTGGGGGAAGGTGTTAAGTGCAGAGTATAGGAGCAAGGAACAGCTAGGAGGCGGGGATGTGGGCAATAGTAAAAATCCCTAATATTTTAATCTACAGCCAAAATTCTTGATCTATAAGATTGTATGCACTGATGCAGTCACAAAAAGGAAAACTTTTATCTATATCAAAGCACATGCTTAAAGCTAAATTTTTACTAATTGATCCCAAAGAATTATTTTGTCTAGAACCATTACAAGGTGATTCATTCACGTGCTTTTAAAATATAGTCTTGTTTTTACTGACTTGTTTGAAGTTTGCAAAAGTCAAAAAAAGGTCTGAAAATTGGGGGAAATTACATTCGTTAGTATTTTGTACAATATTGAAACTTTCAGCTCTATGTCAATTCATAGTTTTTCTAAAAAGTTAGTTGTAGGAAAAAAAAGTATTGGTGAGAAACCAGACATTATAAATGGTGACTTACATCTTGTAGAGAAATGTACTAAGTCTGTATGATACTAGGCTGCATGTAGACAAATTACTTGAATGTCATTGCTGAGCAAATATACATTCTGAAGGTCCACCTCTTCTTATGGAAGAAATACAACATGTATTGCATGAGAGTGGATTTTAATTGGACAGAGAACATGCAGAGTTGGTACTTACTTCCTCACTCTTAACCATGAGCCAGAGAATCATGTAGGTGGGGAAGGAGGCTGCAGGCGAGGAACAGTTTAAGAGGCATGGACAATGAGGTTCAACTCAACAAATTTTCTGGAAAATTTTTGTCTCTTATTTGAAACCAATATTGGAACTTATGAAAAGAGCATGGGAACCCAAGACCTTGTTCCCTATACAGTAGCAGAGATGGCCAAGGCAATAGAAACATAGAAGTTAAAAGGTCAGTTGGTATCTACTTGTAGCCCCCATTCATCTCACGCAGGCCATCATTTTAAATCATTTAATTCTGCAACATACTGGGGGAGATGGGATTTGATTAGTGGCCATAGTAAAAGAAGCAGAGCAAAATGAAATTCCATTTGATATTATTTTAATAGGATGTTTTAATTTAAATAATTTAAATGCATGTAGATGATGTAAGTTATACATCTACAAACTTTATCCTTATTTCATTAAGTAGAAATAAAATTTAAATTGTTATCATCTTTAAAAATCTTGGGATATATGGAGCCTTGTGAACAACCATATTTTCACGTAGCAGCACAAGAGCAAGAGTTCTTCACAGTATGTTTTTTCTGAAACCAGTTTGCCCTGTCTGATTATGACATCTCTACTCTTTCTCCAGGGTTAATCTCTAGCCTCTTAAACATCAATTGACACCAATCTTAGAAGCTCTGAAAAGCATTTGTCCCCAAATATCTTTTAAGAGTGATATGTATTTTGTAGATTGGATGGATATTTTCTTTTTTAAAAAAATGTAAGGCAAATTCCTGCACACTGAGCTGGGATTTTCTTGTCCCTCCAGAACAATTTCATGTTTATTTAAGATTGATTCCACACTCCATTTTTAAGGGTAGAGCAAGTGAATTGTTTTTTACCCCCATGAGATTGGACCTAAAGAGGTGACTCTAAAAAACAGAGCACACAGTTGTATTAAAATTACTGTGTTTGCTTGAAAAAAAAAAAAAAAAGATTTCCTGTGGGCCTTTTGGCAACTTCCCCTTTCAATGAAGAGAAAAACTTAGTCACCCTGAAAACCTACACAATAAATGAAACTTGTAGATGTGGGCAGAGGTTTGGGGGTGGACATTGTATGTGTTTAAATTAAAGCCTTTATCACTGAGAAGCTGTTGTATGGGTCAGAGAAAATGAATGCTTAGAAGCTGTTCACATCTTCAAAAGCAGAAGCAAACCACATGTCTCGGCTATATTATTATTTATTTTTTATGCATAAAGTGAATCATTTCTTCTGTATTAATTTCCAATGGGTTTTACCCTCTATTTAAATGCTTTGAAAAACAGTGCATTGACAATGGGTTTATATTTTTCTTTAAAAGAAAAATATAATTATGAAAGCCAAGATAATCTGAAGCCTGTTTTGTTTTAAAACTTTTTTATGTTCTGTGATTGATGTTGTCTGTTTTTTTTTTTTTTTTTTTGCATACTACATGCAGTTTTTTTAACCAATGTCTGTTTGGCTAATGTAATTAAAGTTGTTAATTTATATGAGTGCATTTCAACTATGTCAATGGTTTCTTAATATTTATTGTGTAGAAGTACTGGTAATTTTTTTATTTACAATATGTTTAAAGAGATAACAGTTTGATATGTTTCCATGTGTTTATAGCAGAAGTTATTTATTTCTATGACATTCCAGCGGATATTTTGTTGTTTGCGAGGCATGCAGTCAATATTTTGTACAGTTAGTGGACAGTATTCAGCAACGCCTGATAGCTTCTTTGGCCTTATGTTAAATAAAAAAAAAGCCTGTTTGGGATTTATTTATTTTTTATTTATTTTATGTCTTATTGGTTTTCCAAGATCAACTTTGCACACATATTGCTACATCCTTTACAGGGTGATAATTGTTTTACTCTAATTATCTGGAAGAGTATGAGAAACAGATTGAATGGGAGAGCGAGACAAAAGTGTGAATGAGAACACTCAAAATGAGAAAGAACATATATTGCTACTGTCACGGCTTATAATGGGCTTGGACCAACATTAATTATACTTTATTAGATTTTGTTAATTTCTCATGTCTCAAACCCTAGTGGCAACTTACATGAAATGAAGACAAATTCCCTTCTAGCCTCCGCCCCACCTATATTTTTTCCTCTCCAGCCTTCGTCATTGTCATTCCTTCTTTACTTTCTTCTTCTTTTTCTTTCTGACTAGGAGCTTGAAATTGCATAGCAATTACAGCTAGAGAACTATATGAATAGGAAAGCAAAGTGCTGAGACTAACAGCCTATTTGAAATCACAGAACTGCCGTCAAGGGTGAATTGATTGTTCAACTTTTCCTTCATGTGGGTTTTCTTTAGTATCTGTACCCATCCTGGAAATTATATGGAAAAAATAACTTCTATAAGTACCTGTATGGATGTGTGAACCAAGCATGCCCCCATGCAACCTCTTTGTTCTTCATATGTTGTTTTAACCACCCTCAAGATTAGGTGTTGTTATCCTTACCTTAACAGTTGAGTCCAAGGCATAAAGCAACATTAATTGTAACTAGGATTCTAAGTCAGGTCTGTATTCAAGTCTAAAGTTAACTTTCTTTCAGTTTTCCATATTTCCAATTTTTTTGTTAGTTCCCTAGTTTCCTGGGGGAAAAAGTGGGGCAGAGATGAGGGTTGAATGTTGAGCCACTTCAAACTTGCTATCCCAGACACCATATACTCAGACATAGTTCACTTCTACTTATCTGCTATTGAAACATTTTGTTTTGCATAAGAAAGTTTCAGTTTTCCTTAATTAGAATTTGAAAATTGTTATAATTTTTCTTTAAATTTATTAATTACTCTTATTTTTATATTTTCATAGAGGGAACTTTTTATCCAGAATATTTTACTTCATGGGCCCAGTGTTACGTGTGCATATCTGTGTGTAGGCACACGTGTGCTCACTTGAGCACATGCATTAGTTTTCATTTTCTGCCAAGTTTAATATTAGGGACTCAGTGAAAATCCCATGGAATTGCAAAGGAGTTACATTGTCATGAAATTTATATGGGTAACTGAAAGAAAACAAATCTATTAGAGAAAAATACGTAAGTATTTATATCTATGTATATGTAATATATGCACATGAATATTGTGTATAATATGTAATTATGTAATATATCACACATCTAACATGTGATATGTATGCATATATGTCTATATATATGACAAAAAGAATGTATAATCATGCAAAGGAAACATCAATCCACTTTATATAGAGGTTTGATCCTTTCTCAGAAAACAGTCTTCTGAAGGTACCCAAACAAAAGGGAAGAGAGCAGTATAATAATTTCCTCTTGCATCAAATCGAGTGCCAGCTCCTTTAAAAGAATTCTGGTGTTCCTGCATTTATCCAATTTTGAGTCTTCTCTTTGGTCCGTGAAAAGGCAGAATTTATTAGAAAGTCTCCATTACACCCTTTCAGGCTTTCTTTCATTGTCGTGTAATTAAGGCTTGCAGTAAAAAAAAAAAAAAAAAAAAAAAAAAAAAAGGCAATTGTTTATCCACAAGCATAGAACCACAGAGCTGTGTCAAGACTTCTTAGAAACAGACAATTGTCCCACTTGATGTCCACTTCCAAGATGAGCCTGTCATTCTCGGAGTCATACCATGGCTTCAAATTCACTGGAGAGAAACCACAGAAGCACTCTACTCGCAGGTAACTTGGTAGTTAAAATTCTGAAAGTGGTTTAGGGAAATATTAGGACAACTTATTGAATAAAAATGATGAAGAATTTTTTTTTTTTTAAACTGATTTCTGCTTGGGAAGGAGGAAGGAGTCAGAGGAAGTGTTTAGACATGGTTCAATCACTGTCATAAAGAACCCTGAAAAGCCACCCAGGGCAAGAGTTAATTTGCTGCTCTAATTCCTACTACCATGGTGGCGGTGGTGCCTGCATCACTGTCATGTGGGGGACACAGTGTTCTAAGACAAATACTATAATGTGGCAATAAAGATCCCATCTAATACGCCTTTCATTAATGAAGTTGTCCCTACATAGTTGAGTCCCCACAGCTTAAACTTTTTGAAAAGCTTGGTACTCACATGGGATCAAGGCAGGCATTATGGGGAAACTCTTCCATTGTGAAAGAAAGAAAAAAAGGAAAAAAAGACAAACACCGTTAATCTATGCCAGAAACAGCAGGCCTAAGGCGGGAGGATGACAAAGCATTGCGCTTCAAAGTGTTTATTGTGCTAGAGCCTCCAAACACTTTGAAGACAATCATCAAACCTTCTAAATGAAACCAGGGAGACTTCTCACCATTGATCTCAACAACAAATGTTTGTGTTTCATGCTCAATTTAATTTATCCCTCAAAGACTCTTAGTAAAATTGTCATTAAATAGGATATTTTTAAAGATAAAACTAGTTTTCCAACCAAGTAATCAGACCTTAAACACAATCAAATTGCCAACTACATGAAATGAATTGGGGTGCTACCATCATACATCAATTAGCCATTATTATGTCAAGTATTAGGGGGTTCACAGCTCTGAAATCCACTAACCCACATGTTCTCAAAACAGTGAGTTTCCACTGATCTCCATCAGCTCATGGACAGACCCGTAGTGCCCACTGTTAATGACCTTAGATTAGAAACATGGAAAAAACAAATATTACTCTTTTCCTTTTGGACTTGGGCTAAAGAAAGCAAATATAATTCCTTTCCTTTTGGACTTGGGGTAAAGTGATGTATATTACATTGAAAACACTAGTTACTTGGGTTTATTTAATCATTCGCTTAGCCACTTTATAAAAACTGGACAGAAAACTCAAAAGAGCGGTCTCCAAGCTCAGAAGTGCTTAATGGGTAGGATAGTCCTGTGACTCCTTGAGAGAAAATGGAGAGTAAATGTTATCTGGCCCCCACCGATGGCCCAGCAAGCCACATGCCAACAGGTGTGAGAAGCAAGACACACATGACTTCTTTTTTTTTTTTAAGATTCATTTTTTATTTATACATACAAGCTGGGGTACAGGCCAGAGGCGTGGGGTGGCGAGAGGGTTCACCAGAGACAGAGTGGGGAGCAGAACAGGCAGATCAGAAATACACTGCTGAGAGGAGCAGCGGGCGAGGCAGGAGAGGTCTGCCCTGCCATGCGGGATTCTCCCCGGCCGGGCGTCGAACTCGCGTCGCCACTGCTGACAGCTCCACAGCGCAGCGCTCAACCGCTGCGCCACCGGGGAGGCCCCAGACGTGACTTCTTTTCCTAAGATGGCCAGTTCTCACCCAGCACCTGGCCATTTCAGCTCATTCCTCAACCAAGCATCACCATGGGCTAAGGGAGGGTTATGGTAAACAGTTTTTATCTTTAGGTTTTAAACATTACACAAAACAGGAAATGTTATCTGAGCCTGTTTCTATATTGAACAAGTACACAACTAAAATTCTGGCAAGATCCGTCTATCATCTGGAAGGATGATTTTCAAAACAGTAAGACCAGAATTGGGAGGCTATGAATTTAGCAGTGGAGATAAATTCTAAGGAGTTAGAAATCACTGTAATAGAACTTTCAGATAATCAAAAAAATGGGGAAAATAGATGGAACTCAGGATGGTTAAAGGTGATGTCAGGTGCTGCTCTTCAGCTGTGACTTCTACTTATCAGGATAGAAAATCTGTTCTGGCCTCTAGGAATCAAGTTGCTCAACTCCTCTGTGGAGTAGGTGCCCGAGGGAAACTGCCTCAGCACCAGCCAGGCTGCAGGGTCTTGGAAAGAGCCCAGTAGATAGAAGTGACAGCAGGCAGAAGTGATCTGAGTGTTTACACCAAAGACGGCATATAAAGTGGATACTCCTTTGGTTCCCAAATTATAACTAATGATACTTACGAGAGAGAGAACTGTTTTCCCTGATTTTGCAATGAGAACAGCCTCATAAGATGTTGTGCAGAAACTGGACACAGTTTTGGGAGCCCCGATAGAAGGTGGCCTAGGAAGGTGGGAGCTGTGTGCTGGACACCTTGTCGGAGGTGTGGAAGAGCATGGCAGTGGCCTTGTGGGAACTGAAACTGACTGGGAGTCTATGAGCACGTGTGAGAAACCTGAGGCTTCCCAGGCCCAGCTGGATAAAACTTAGAGGCGGATTGTGGAGTCCACTAGGATCTACCTTTGAGAAGGTAGAGCAAGAGCTAATCAAATTTTGTCTATTTCATTGAATGTGATCCTCTCTTATTTTATAGATTTGTAAGGGTTGGGGGAACTCAATTTACATTCGAATTATATATGGCAAGTCCAAGGAAATTTTAATTGAATCCAAGTTCAAACAAATGACAAAAGTATTCATCTTATTAATGAAAATCTTTAAAAGCAACTTCGTTTTTGACAATCTGAGATAGATTTTGAATAAAAATGAGTCATGGGAAATAATATCTATGAGTTAGTGGCGAGAAGGACTTGAAAAAAGTGAGAGTCAGACTTGGAAACAATTCCTCCTGGACAAGTGTGACTGACAGAAACTACCTACTATGTGCATGGGCAAACTACACACTCATTTAACAAACTTACATAAATGTATTACATGTTGGGCACTATTCTGAATGTTTTACACCTTAAAACTTTATGAGGCAGAGCTTTTGCTCTCGCCCTTTGTTTATTTATTTTTAAAAGATTTATGTTTATTTATTTATGCCTATAGGAACTGGGGTATAGGCCAGAGGTGCTGGGGGTGGGGGAGGTGAGAGGATTCACCAGAGACAGAGTGCGCAGCAGAACAGGCAGATTGACTGAAATACACTGCTGAGGGGAGCAGCGGGTGAGACAGGAGAGGCCTGCTGTGCCACATGTGGGTTAGCTCCCTATGTGGATTAGCTCTCAGGCCAGGGATTGAACTCAGGCCACAGCAGTGATACCATGATAGTGCTTAATTAACCCCTATGTCACCGGAAAGGCCCTGTTCTCACCTTTTAAAACAGATCACAGCACCATTTAACAGGTAAAACTGTGGTAGAGAGCAGGTAAGGAAGTTGTTCAAGGTCAAACACCTAGGGTGCAACAGAGGTGGGGTTCCTCACCTGGGAAGTTCTGCGCCAGCCAGTGCTCTGCTGCCTCTCCACAAAAAGAAGGATTGCTATTTCCCTGATTGCACTGATCCTACATTTTTCTTAAAGTCAGAGATGCAGAGGTCATTAAGAGAGAAAGTTTCAAATTGGTCTCCATGCCCTTGGCCAGAAATTCTTCAACTTTAGTGTATCTAATCCCTAGGCAATCTTAGAAATATTCCCACATTTCACTCAGCAGAGATTTTGAGACAATAGGCCAGGAATTATACTGGATGTCTATATTTTGTAAAAGTTCCCTAGCAGCGGCTTGGTGCTTCCACTTTGAAAATTATTCAAATCAATAAGATTTCAAACAGGGAAGGTTTATGTGAAGATGAAGTTTTTATTTTGTAATTTTTGTTTTTGGAAGTGGAAGGAGAGAGATGAATGGGAAAAAATGCATGATGCCATGCCATATTGGTTACCTTAAATTCTTCTCTTGAACCATGTAGTGGTGTCCCAGGACAAAGTGGGTAGAAGTCACACCTGCCCAAAGGGTTGTTCCCTCTGCCTAGATGGTCTTTTCCAAGGCCATGGGTAGGACAAGTGAACCCTGGTGTAATAGCTGCAGAAGTCAACCATCACCGAGAGATTGTTAGGGTTCATGATCTTGTTAGAGATGGATAGGATGTAGTGACATATTCCTACCTTGTTTTCTCTTTAGGTTTAATACGAAGGCGATTTAGTAATTACATAAACTTATTTCTGAGTTTTTGAAAGTCAGAAGAGGAAGTCAGTAAAACACTTAGGGTGAGAAAGTTTCAAATGGAACTTCGCTTCACATGAGTGGCTAATGTGCAGCCTTATCTTATTGGAAATTACATATGCACAGCAAAACAGAAGATGAATTTTTTTGCAGAGCACCAAATGTATTTTGTTCAGGGTGTCATTTTATTTGGTGGTATGATCTTGAACTAGAAGCTTTGATTGTGTAGGGTGATGTCAACAATATCTATTCTGTTTATGTTCCTGAGATGATATTATGATAATCTCATGTCAAAGAGCTTTAGTGATTAAAGAATTAAAATAATGAGGATGCTCTTTGAGAAACATAGTCTTTTAGATCATTAATTTGTTGTTATTCCTTATTTTTAATCCAGTCATTTAGCTTTGTACCCAAACTATTCAAAGTGTCATTGTGAAATAAATTTACAACAAAGAAACACAATCTCTCTGAATTTCGTTTTTGAAGAATGATAGTAGCCATGCAATATACCATTGATCAAGCTATTTTTATAGTACAGTTTTAAACTTCAAATGCTAATTCTTCATGTATAATCTTTAAGTAGGAGCCATTTCAAGGCCATCTCACTTGAATGTAAAGTTACTGGGAATGCATTTATTGTAGGCTATTATTTTCCACAAATCCACAAGGCAAGACTATTCTGTTTGAAAAGGTAGAACAGCCCCTTTGTCCCATGGAGAAGGTACTTGCCACTAGAACAGGTGAAGATGAGTTTTAGGGGTGGAATCTTTATTTCTCTTTATGATAGAGAGCTGTATTCCTGACAGCTTCCTTTAACAAACAGCTTTCTTTTAACAATCTTATCATGTCTGGGCTTTCCTGGTTGCACAAGGGGTCACGTCTCAGCACTATGAAGCTATCTACAGCACAGGTTTGATCCCTGGCCAGGGAGCAAACCCACATGGTGCAGCAGACCTCTCCTATCTCGCCCGCTGCTCCCCTCAGCAGTACATTTCAGTCAATCTGCCTATTCTGCTCTGCGCTCTGTCTCTGGTGAGTTCTCTTATCCCCCACACCTCTGGCCTAAACCCCAGCTCTTGTATACATAAATAAATAAAAATCCTAAAAAAAAGGGCCTCCTGGGTGGTGCAATGGGTTAAGCACAGCACGGAGGAGCTGCCTGCAGCTGCAGAGGGAGTTTGATGCCCTGAGGGGGAGATTCCCACAGGACAAAAACCTTTACTACCTCACCCCGCTGTTCCCCTCAGCAGTATATTTTGGTCCATCTGCCTGTTCTGCTCCCCACTCTGTCTCTGGTGAACCCTCTTACTACCCCACTCCTCTCACCTGCACTCCAGCTTGTATGCATAAGTAAATCAATCTTTAAAAAAAAATCTTATCACATCTACCATTTCAGGGTAGTCTACTTGAGGTAACAAATCCTATTAGCTTAATGAATAAATTAATTTATTTGAATTGACAGAAACTAAAGTCATTTATATAAAGAGTTGTTTTTCATGTTTAAAGAAGAAACTTTAAAATATGCTAAAAATAGTATGTTTTTTTTTATTAGAAATATAAATATGTGACCAAATAAGTTTAAGTAAAAAGAAAATATGTGCTCATGTGACTTGAAGTCAAATTTTCAGGTACAGTGGAATTATAGCATCAGTCATATTTCTTTGTAATTCTCTCTTCTCTCCATTCATCAAGATTTGATTTTGATTTTGTCATTAAACTCAGTTCTGAATAAAAACCTTAGCATACTTGACCTCCCTCAATTTTTTTCTGGATTGCTTTGGCTACTTGGCGTCTTTTGTGTCTCCAAATAAATTTTAATGTTTGTAATATTTCTTTGAAGAATGCCATTAAAAATTTGGTGGGGATTGCACTGGGTAAGATGGCCATTTTAACAAATTCTTCTAATTCATGAACAGGGAAGATCTTTCTGTTTCTTTGTCGTCTATTTCATTTAACAATGTTTTGTAGTTTTCACTGGACCACACCATATCTTAGAAGCCAGTTACAAGCCAAGGCAATTTCCTGTGCTTTTGACCATCCCCCTCTGCTCCCCCCCCCCTTCTTTTTTCCTTACTGCACTGGTTGGAACTTCAAACTCTATGTTGAATTGGAGTTGAGTAAAAGTCAACATTCTTGTTTTATTTCTGATTATACTGAAAATTATTCAGTCATCAAAGCCTCCCTGGTGGCGCAAGGGGGTAAGTCTCAGCACTATGAAGCTATCTCTAGCCACTGTGGTCTGAGTTCCATCCCCAGCCAGGGGGCTAACCCACATGGTGCAGCAGTGGGAGGCCACTGCTCCCCTCAGGGGTGTACTTCAGTGCATCTGCCTGTTCTGCTCCCCACTCTGTCTCTGGTGGATACTCTCACACACCCCCACACCTCTGGCCTATACCCTGGCATTTGTATGCATCAATAAATAAAACAAATCTTTTTTTAAAAAATCAGTCACCATTAAATATAATGTTAGTTGTATATTTTGAAGATTTTCTTTATCAAATTAAGGAAGTACCCCCTCTATTCTTGTTTTTTTATGGGTTTTCAGTCATGAATAAATGTTGAATTTTGTCAGCTTGTCTGTCTTAGTTTCTTTAAAATCTTCATTTCTGTCAGATAATTCTGTCATCTCTGCCATCTTCATGTTGTCACCTATTGAATTTCTTTATCCATTTGGTTTGAAATCTTCACAGGTTCTTGATTTGATGAGTAGTTTTCAGTTGAAATGTGAACATTTTTATATTATAAGATTCTGGGTCTTATTTAAAGCCACTTGTCCTGACTGCCAATGACACCCACTCTACTTTGGTATTGCCAGGTGGTGGAGATGTGAGTTCAGGATCTTCAGTTAGTCTCTGTAGACTTTCAAGGCGGAAAGCCCTGGTTACTGGCTGGCAGAGCTGTGGTGGAATGGGAGTTGAGGAGGGAGGTGGCTCAGTAGAACATGGTGGACGCTGTTTGGGGCACTGGTGATGAGCATCGTGTGAACGTATACATTTGTAGAGGTTTGGACCAATAACCCCCAGAGCATATACAGAAATGTAAACCTACTTTATTTCAATAAACTTAATTTGGGGGGGGGGGGAGAAAGCAGGTCTTGTTGGACCTTTTTGCCTATGAGTGTTGTCTCCAGGTTGCCAATTTCTTTAGCACCAAGTTTGAGTTAAACGAGAAAATGAAAATGCAGGGAACTCTGCACTATTCTCTTCTCATCCTAAGATCCTAATGGATCTGCTTTCTTTCTACCCCTAAGACTCTTCTTAGATTTGTTTTCATGTATTGTGCAAGGGTTTTAATTATACTTGGAATGGACAGCAAAAGGTGTGTCTAGCGGCCTCCCTGGCGATGCAGCAGTTAAGCGCTGCGCTGTGGAGCTGTCCGTGGCGGTGACACGAGTTTGAAGCCTGGCGGGGGAGATTTCCACATGGCGCAGCAGACCTCCCCTGCCTTGCCCGCTGTTCTCCTCCGCAGTGTATTTCCGTGGATCTGCCTGTTCTGCTCCCAACTCTGTCTCTGGCAAACCCTCTCGCCGCCCCATGCCTCTGGCCTGTACCCTAATTTGTATGCATAAATAAATAAATCTTTAAAAAATAAACCAAAACAAAACAAAAGGTATGTCTACTCCAGCTTCCCAGAAGCAAGCTCTGTTCTGTGCATTGTTTCAAGCTTTTGTTACTACTATTAAATCTAGATTCCTCAACTAGACCGCCACTGAGATATAATGCATGCCTTTCTCTCCCTCATCTGCCATGTTTTAGTCATCCAGATCCGTAAGTCACATCTGCCTTTCTCACCCTTTACCTCTGAGATTGTCTCTTTGTTCAGGTTCTGGTAACACTTAAATTTTTTATGTCTGAGACACAATAATTCACACCACCTTTTGGTTTAGTCATGTTTCTTTATTTGAATCTATTCTTTGTTTGAGTTTTAATGTCACACTCATTTTCCTATTCTCTATCGTCAACAATTTTGCTCTATTTTTAACTTACATTTGCCCTGTATCCAGTGGTTCCAATTTTATCAATTCTATGATGGTGGGATTATCTCATATCACTACCTTCCTATCTACTTCACTGTCATAAGCCAGTATCTTAATATTAGTGGGAATGTAATTATTTCTAGTTCTTCATCCCTTCTCATTTATGTCATTGTGGTTGCCTTCTAATTGGTCTCTCCTCTTCCGTTCTGTGGCAATCCTTCCTACACATTGTCTGGTTAACTTTCCAGAAACACTGTTTCTTAACCAGGTTCTCCTGTTTTAAAGTTTCCTAAAATTTTATATTGCCAGTGGAATTATATGCAGGAATTTCAGTTTGATGTTCAGTATGCTGCATGCTCACCTCTTTTATATTGAATTTTTACTCTGAGTTTTGTCCAGTTCTCTCCCTTGAACCCATTAGGTCCCCTGCAGCAGCCTCAGGTGGCTCATGAATAATCAGCTCATCCTGTCTGGCTGCTTTAGTTTAATGGCAACATTGATCATATTGTTTGGTTTATTTCTTCTGGCCTTTGCTGCTTGAGATGTAGGTGAAAGGTGGAAAAATTATAACAAAGCAAGCATGAGTGATGTGAGAACTTGTAATTAAAAAATATTACCTTTATGTTGAAGTGATCCTCCTATAAACAGACTGCTAGGTAGTTACTCTCCACAGGCAGGGGAGGGAAGCACAGGCTCACATTGAACCTTGTATATGACTTCAAAGATATGAACACATCATTTGCAATAAATATTTATAAAATGAGACTTAGATATTTAGACCATTAGCTTGCCACATACGCCTTCCACACAATGAAATATGATGCTTAAATTATGATAAAGACAGGCAGAACAAATAATGGAGGACCTAAGTTTAGGGTGGGGTTCAGGTTTATTTTAGCATATGGATCTATGCACATAAATATAATAATTAAAATATTATTTTCAAATGGTCATAACTGTTTTCATTAATATCCCTTTGTTTCTTCTATATTTTTCTTGAAAGGAAAACATATTTTTCTCAATTCATAGGATCTTTTCTTTTATGCTATCACACTTCCCCATATCCAATATGACTGGAGATAACAAAAACTGTCTCTGTCTAAACTCCAGAGTTATGGAAAAACAAATATAGTTTAGAGTTAGATGATACAATTGAACCCCACCTAGGTGATACTGAACCAGTTATTTGATATTTCTGAAATTTGGTTCTCTGACCTGAAAAATGGGTGTGATATTGAGCTCTTTCTATGTTTTTTTTTTATAATATATATTTTTATTGTTATTTATGTCTTTTACATTTTGCATTCCCCTTGGGTAGCCCACCACCAATTCACCCGTGATCCATCTCCATGGTCCCTTGTGTTCTTTTCTATTCCATTTTGTGCCCTTTCCCTTCCCTCCCTCCGGCTCCTTCCTCCCCCCCTCCCCCCCCACTGATTGTCTCTCT
>PVIJ01007217.1:0-84540 GCA_004024925.1 Scalopus aquaticus | reverse complement strand
GGTTTCACTTATAACAGGACTATAGGGAGGCTGGGTGGGAGAGAGACACTCAGCGGTAGGGGGGGTGGGGGGAGGGGAGGATACGGGCACAAAATGGAAGAGAGGAGAATACAGGGGACCATGGAGATGGATCACGGGTGAATTGGTGGTGGGCTGCCCAAGGGGAATACAAAATGTAAAAGACATAAATAACAATTAAAAAAAAAATCCTTACACATTAACTGAGATTTTATTAGAAATGCAGATTCTTCTGGCTTACCTCAGACATACTAAATCAGAACCTGCATTTTAACAGGTAATATGTTTGCCCATTAGAACAGGAGAATTGTTATTAATATTTCCGCTCCTCTGCTCCTTCAATCTCTTCCTCTCTTTACCCTAGATAAGGGTAAAGGAGAGTACAGTGACAGACATCTTTTCTTAAAGGAGCACAATAATCATAAAAAGTAATGGTGAAATGTGTTGTGTTCTGTTCTAATCACTTACTAATTTGCTTAATCTTCACAACAGCACTGTGAAAATAGCACCATTTTACAATTGAGGAGACTGAGGCACAGAAAAGTTACTTATAAATGTTAGGTCTAATCAAGTTGTTCAAAACAAGCCTTCCCAAGATGTGTCACTTTGGCATATAGAAACTTTACTACTCTCTTTACTACCTAAAAGAGTGAGAAATGGGGACATTACCCAAAATTATTATTATCACCATAGTAATAACCAATAACCTTTCTAGTGCAGAAACACCTATATGGTAAGGCAAACATAGAACATCTGGTCTTTGTAGTGTGCATCTCTGTCTCCTCATCATGTGAGTCCCCTTGTTTCCTCCTTGTAACTTCAGTCCTCCGGAATCCTCTCACACTGCTAGTGGGAATATAAACTGGTCCAACCACTATGGAAAGCAGTGTGGAGGTTCCTCAAGTTACTAAAATGTATCTACCATATGACCTGGTAATACCACTCCTAGGAATCTAATCAAAGGACACAAAAACATTAACTTGAAAAGAAACCTACACTCCTATGTTTATTGCAGCATTATGTACAATAGTTAAGATATGGAAACAATATAAATACCCCAACAGATGTATGGCTCAAGATGTTACACACACACACACACACACACACACACACACACACACACACACACACACACACACAGGAATATTATTCTGCAATCAAAAAAGATAAATTCATGCCATTCACAGCAACATGGATGGAACTGGAAGGGATTATGCTCAGTAAAGTAAGTCACAAGGAAAAAGAAAAATACTGGATACTTTCACTTATAGGAAGAATATAGAGAAACAGAACAAAGAGTCAAAAAAAAATTGAGAAACTTGCAGGCAGGCCGTAGATCTAAGGCATCCACCAGGGAAGGGGGCTAGACAGGGATCAAAACAGGGGAGGGGAAGAGCATAGGGACAGTGATGATGGTTCACAGGTGATATGGTGTTGGGAGATTTATGGGGGCCACACCTGAGGGGAGAAATCAAATATTGTATGAAATTGAACAACAATGTAAGAAAATTAAAAAGTATAATTAAAAAAATAAGAAACAAACCTAAATTCCCTATATCATTCCTTAACACAGGCTATATGCCCCCATTTTTCTTTACTAGAATCATTATTACTATATAGATCCTCATACATAATTAAATTTTTAAAGTTTTTTCCCTCCCATTAATATATTTGATGTTAACTTTATTATTGGCTAGAGAAGAATCTAGAGGGGTAGGGGGAAATTTTTCTTCCTTCTGACATTAAGTTATTCATCTAGCAAGTGCATATTCTAGGATTGGAACCAGACGTTTGACTCTAGAGTCCCCATTCTTAACCACCATGGATTCCAGCTTCTCCTGTGTACTACCTCTCCAAACCATGATTGAACTAAAACATGTGATTCAAGCAATGTTGCACGTGCCTCTCCTTTCTAGACAAATGTTTCACACCAAACTTCCTTAAGTTCTAGATGTACAACTGAATCTAGTATAGGTTCACAGCATTTAACTTGCCCCCATTACTTCTGTGACAAACATCATCTGACAAACATCTGTCAGTGTTCAGAGCTGAATTTCTTCTCCTGAGACATATGCCATAGCTTCCTCTGCTAATTTGCTGCCTGTGATTTTTCTCCCATTCCAAGATATTTAAGTACTGTATCCATAATTAGTATCTTAAAGGGAAGTTCTGGTTACCTCTTCCCATGTCAAGTAACAAGAGTATCCCCTTTTGAATATAATTCACCCATCTCTACCTGAGATTCCTTCGCTCCTAGGTTTTGCCTCAGGCCTATCCTTTCGAAACTTTTCCTAATCATATCCCACAATACATGCACACTCAGGTGTGAACCCTTCGCAACCACCCCTGCCCCCCGCCGCTGCATATTCACTTTTGGTTGCCATGCCTTTGTCTCTCTCTAGAATGTCATTTCCTATAATCTATCTGTATGAAACATACTCAAGCCCCACACAGATGCTGTATTCTAAAGAGACTTTTCTATATGTGCAAAGTCAAGATACATTTTTTTTCTCTCCCCTAGTTTCTGTTAAATACTATAACTCTCATAAAGATACAGGTGCCTTGTGCTGGCTAGGTAAATATTCTTTGAATAAAATATTGACCAAAGGCAATGAACTATATTCAATGTATTTTCAAAATTGACTTAGTGGGGCACATTTAACCAGTTCTTTGTATGGCATATGTGGCATTTAAGTAAATATTGATAGGATGTTAGGGGAGGTGGCAAAAGTCTCCCTACACTTTGCAGCACATTGCTTTGAGAAATATATGACTCACTCATTTATTTTCAATAGATGTGAAAAGAGAGGAATTGTGTGTGAATATCAGTGAATACTTTCATAGATATTGTAGTCTTGTATTACAAATATGTTTATTTTCTATACAGCATATATTTTCAAACATGCATTTTAAAAGTAGTTTAAACACTAGTTGTTGTCAAAAGAAGTTAAATTTCTAAATGTATATATACCCTTTGCTACCCTTTGCTTAGTACTGTGAATTCTAAGAAATTATCATGAATACATGCCAAGATTATGATATAGGAATGTTCCCTGCAGGGTATTTTATATTAGTGAAAATTCAAAAAATTTACCTAATTGTCTAAAATGTTAGTGATTAAGTAAATCATGGCATGTACAACCAGCAACACACTTTAGGGATGATGTTGAAAATGTGAAACAGATTCACAATTTGTATTTAACCAAACAAAAAGCATACGAAAGAGTAGCGGACCCAGAAATAAATCCACACAAACATGTCCTAGTGATTTTTTGACAAAATGTATGAAAGCAATTCAGTAAGGGAAGAATAGTATTTTCAACAAAAGATGCTAGAGTTGTTGCACATCCACAGGTAAAAAATAAAAAACAGAAATCTCACTGTATTTTAAAAATTATTTCATAATGAATCATAGATTTAAATATAAAATGCAACACTAGAAAACATATAGGAGAAAAGCTTTGTTACTTCAAACTGGGCAAAGTGTTCTTATAAATGAAATTATAAGGATGATTGATAAAGGAAAATATTCATAATTTGGACATCTTCAAAAATGAAAAATGTTGAGATTGGACCAAGATAGCGACAGAGAGGATCCTTGTTTTACTGAAATTATCATCTAAGAGTTAACCAGAAAGACATTGCATAGGAGTCACATGGCTTCGGGCAAAACTGGAATACCCTTTGTATATAGACGTTAACACAGGCTGCCATAGTAGACAGAGAAGAGAATATGTTTCATTGATCAGGAGGCAGGGTCAGAGAAATGTCTAGGCTATGGTCTTATGTGGGGAAGGAGTAAATACACAAGTTGATGAAGCTAAAAGAATACCTAGGTATATAAATTTAATGAGACCAATACCAAGACATATAACAATGAAACCACCAAGAGTTCAATACAAAGAAAAATATTAAAGGAGGTTGGGAGGGGGGGAGAAAGCATATAACATAAAAGGTATTCCCATGATGTCTTAAAAATTCTTAAAGATAAAAACTGCCAGCCAAAAACACTATAGCCTGCAAGGCTGTCTTTTAGCTATGATAAAAAGGTCAAACAGAAGCTGAAGGAATTTGCCAACACTAGACCACTTCCCGTACAAATGTTGAAAAATGTTCTATCTTTGAGGAGGAAATCCACAAAAAAGATTGAAAAATGAAATAGGCCAGAAAACTAAGTATAAAATGGACATAACAATTCCTCACATATCAATAATTACCCTAAATAGAAATTGACTGAAATCACCAATATAAAGGCACAGAGTGCCTGGTTGGATCAGGGCTGAAATCTCCAATAAAAAGAAACAAATGCCTGGTTGGATCCCCACTTTCTGCTGTCTCCAGGAGAACCATTTGAGCTCCAAATATAAACATAGAGTTAAAAGTAAGTGGAAAACAATTTTACAATCAAAAGGGAGCCCCAAAAAGGTAAGGGACAGTTATACTTAGAAAAAACAAACTTCCAAAGCAAATAAGGTAATGAGAGACAAGAATGAGCATTATATAATGATTAAGGGATGAATATATCAGGAAGAAATTACAGTTATCAATATGTGTGTACTAAAGGAGCATCAAAATATATATGGCAATGATTGACATGTCTAAAAACAGGTATTGACAAAACACAATATTAGTATGGGAATTCAGCACCCACTTTCATCAACCGAAAGATCTACCATAGAGAAAATCAACAAGGAAGCAATCAAATTATATGAAGAATTAGGTTATGTATTCTTAAAAGACATTTATAGTGCATTGTACCAAAATAACAAGAGAAAAATAAACCTAGTACATAATATTTCTTATTCTCCAGAGTAGGCCACATGTTGGGACACAAAACAAGTGTCTGTAAATTCACAAAATTGAAATCATATCAAGTATCATCTCTGATCACAGTGGTTTCAAACTAAAAATTAACCTTGAAAAGAAAGTGGAAACAACTTATATGTGGAAACTGAACAGCATATTGTTGAATCACTATTGGGTTAACAAGGAAATCAAAGTAGAAATTTAAACATACCTGGAGACAAAAGAAAATAAAAATATGAGCTTCTGGAACCTATGGAATGCAGCAAAACCAGTATTAAGAGGGGAATATGTAGGGCATCTCTGGTGGCGCAAAGGGTTAAGTCTCAGCACTATGAAGCTATTGGCAGCCATTGCAACACGAGTTCAACCCCTGGTCAAGGAGCTGACCCAAATGGCACAGCAGACTTCTCCTGTCTTGCCCACTGCTCCCCTCAGCAGTGTATTTCAGTAGGTCTGCCTGTTCTGCTCCCCACTCTGTCTCTGGTGAATCCTCTCACTCCCTTTCCCCCCAAACTAATGGCCTAAACCCCAGTTCTTGTATGCATAAATAAATAAATCTTAAAAAATAAAGTGGGGCATATATAGCAATAAAGACCCACAACAAGAAATAAGTCAACATTTATAAGAACTTGAAAAGAAGAACAACAAAAATCAAAGTGCAGTAGAAGTATGGAAATATTAAAAATTAAAACATGAATAAATGAGGTCAAAACAGAAAGTACAATCCCAAAGATCAAAGAAAGAAAAGGTGGTTCTTTGAAAAAAAGAACACAATAGAAAACGTACAGTTAGATTCACTAAGAAAACAAGGGAACATGCACCCCTATGTTTATTGCAGCACTGTTCACAATAGCTAAGACATGGAAACAACCCAAATGCCCAAAAACAGATGACTGGATCAAGAAGATGTGGTACATATACACAATGGAATACTATTCAGCATTCAAAAAAGATGAACACATGCAATTCACAGCAACATGGGTGGAGCTAGAAGGGATCATGCTCAGCAAAATAAGTCAAAAGGAAAAAGAAAAATATCGAATGGTTTCACTCATAAAAGGAATATAGGGGAGAGACATTCAGTGAGAGGGGGGAGGATAGGGGCTCAGAATGGGGGAAAGAGGAGCACGGGGGACTGTGGTGACGGTTCACAGGTGAATTGGTTGTTGGAAACCTATGAGGAATATACAATAATATAAAAGACATAAATAATAACAATAAATTTTTTTAAAAAGGAAAAACACTCTAATAAATAGATTGGAAATAAAGAGAAGGCACAACAGAGATCTCAGAAATACAGAGGATCATAAGAGACTACTGTGAACATCATTGTTCGAAAAAACTGGATAATTTAGAAGGAATGGACAAATTATTAGAAACATACAATAGCTGACACTGAATCAGGATGAAATAGAAAAACCTAAACCAATTGCAGGTAAAGACAATGAAACAGTAATCAAAAATCTCTCCCAAAATAAAGTCCCAAAACAAAGTCCCAAAACAAAGAGATAGTTTCAAAAGTGAGTTATACCAAACCTTCAAAAACAAATACCTTCCTTCTCAAACTTTTCCAAATATTGAAGAAAAGAGAATGAATACAAACATGTGATGTGGTCATTATCAGAAGTTACGCTGATAACAAAAGCAAACAAGGATATCACAAAAAAAGGAAAACTACAGAACAGTATCCCAGACAATATAGATGTAAAATCCACAACAAAATACTAGAAAACTAAATTCAACAATATATTAAAAAGATAATACATTCTGAACCCAGTGGGATTTATTCTAGGGATGCAATAATGGTTCAGCAATGACAATCAATGCAATTCACCAAATCAACAGAGGAAAAGATAAAAATTATATAATCCTAACAATAGATGCAGATAAAGCATTTGACAAGATTCAACATCTGTTTATTATAAAAACTCTCAATGGGGATAGGAGGAACGTATACTTAACAAAATAAAGGCCATACATTCCAAATCCATGGCTAATATGAAACTCAATGGTGAGAACCAGAAAAATTTTCCTCTAAGATCAGGTATGAGACAAGGCTGCCCACATTTACCACTACTCATCAAACTTTGATATCCATGGATTTACTGTTTTCACAATTCTTCTGCCCTACTTCCAAGCTGTTGATCTGGAGAGCAGAAGAGTGTAGAAAGAAGAGATTTGTTCTTAAAAGTAAAAATATACAGATCCCCTTTCCTCAGAATGATTTCATCTTTTTTTCATAATTGGGTAACAATCCTTTGTGTGTATATAAAACATATCTTCTTTATCAAATTATTTGCCATTGAGTTCTTAGTTTGTTTCTATAACTTTATCTATTGTAATTGTGCTGTAGCAAACTTAGGAGTGATATATCCTATGAATCTATTCAGGTAAATATGAGTGAAATTACTGGGTTATAGGGTAGCTCAATTTTTAATATTTTCAGACTCCTTCATACTCTTTTCCAAAGGGACTGAACCAGTCTACATTCTCAGCAATTATGTATCAGGGTTCCCTTTTTCCACATCCTTGACCATGTTTTTGTTTTTGACTTTTTGATATGATGCATTCTCATGGGTGTGAGATGGTATCATATTGTGGTTTTGATTTGCATTTCCCTCATGATAAATAGCGGTGAGCATGTTTTTCATGTGACTATTAACTGTATGTCGTCTTTAGAGAAGTGTCTATTTAGACCTGCCCATTTTTTAATAGGATGTGTATTTTTCATTTGCTGAGTTATATGAGTTCTTTTTAGATCTTGGATATTAGTCCTCTGTCAGATGTATAATGTGCAAATATTTTGTACCATTTGGCAGAGTGTCTTTATTTGAATGAGAATTTCTTTTACTCTATGGAAGCTTTTTAGTTTGATGTAGTCCCATTTATTTTTGCATTTGTTTCCCTTGCTGTTGGAGTCACATTCTCAAAGACATGACTGAAGTCAATGTTGTGGAGTATTTTTTCTCTCCTTTCTTTATGGCTTTATGTTTTATATCCGAGTATTCATTTTGAATTAATATTTATGAATGGGGTGTGTGTGTATTATATATATATATATATGTGTGTGTGTGTTATATAGTGGTCTATATATATTTATATCTATATATAAATATATATGTATAAATATATGTATATATATGTTATATAGTGGTCTAGTTTCCATCTTTTGCAAATGGCTGCTCATTTGCAAATGCTCATTGGCAAAGGGCCGTATCATTTATGAAGAGACTTTCCTTTCTCCATTATATAATCTTGGTTCCTTTGTTGTAGATTAACTATACATGTAAGTGTGGGCTCTCATTTTTCAGGGATCGCATTTTCTTGAAGGATCATTTTCCAACCATTTATTTTGAGCCTTGGTCTATCTTTGTATCTCAGATGGGTCTACTGGTAACAGTAACAAATAGGGGTTTTTTTGGTGCCATTTAATTGATGAATTCATTTACATTTACATATAGCGTAACTATTGAAATGTGAGAATTTGCTCTTGCCATTTTGTCTTTAATTTCATGGTTGTATTTATCTTGAATTTTTGATAGTTTTACTACTACCTGTCTTGATGTAGGTTTCATTTCAATCAGATAATCAGATGTTTTCTTAGGTTCATAGACTTGTATCTTTACTTCTTTCCTCAATATGGGAAGTTTTCCTCTCTCTGAATAGGTTTTCTATTCCTCTCATTATTTCTAGCATTATACTTTGTTGTCTTTCCTAAAGGATAGTTCTAAAGTGCCTCTTCATTTTTCCTACATCTTATTTCTCTCTCTTCTTGGCAACTGCACCCTTAGTATATTAATATCTTTGAGGTCACTGAATCAGTCCCTGATTTTGTCTATTCTGTTTCCATAAGTTTTTAAAAATTCTTTTTATTGTGGTAACATTGGTTTACAATACAGTATATGATTCTAAGGTATAGGATCACACCTCTTCAAATGATTATTACAAACCACCCATAGTCCTTCATCATAGTCCATTTAGAATTCTTGATCTCAATTACTGAGTATTTTACATCCTAAATTTCTACTGCTTATTCAAATATTCAATTTCTGCTTTCTGTTCAGTAATTTTATTTTTCAATTCATTGATTTGTTATTCTGAATTTTGTTTTATCCATTGTATTTGAATACTTTTCTAAGTTCCTTTCTATCACTTTGACTTCTTTGCCAATTTTTCTTCTACCTTTCGAGTTTCTTTATTACAGCAATTCAGAACATTCTATCCAATAGGGAAACATGATCTTCCATGTTTTTGTGTTTGTATTCTGGAGGGTTGTTCTTACCTTATGATATCATATGGGATATTAATATGGATTAACATGTGAAAATATTATTTTAAAAAGCAAGAAACAATGCAATATAACTTAGATAGTATGTAAGCAGATTCAGTAAAATCTCATTTATTCAAACCATTCTGTATATTATATTGATTTAAAAGCACATTCACTGAATTTTGTAAAATGCAGAAAGATATCTTTTCCGCATTTGTCAGTAAGAAGATATATAAGCATGAAAAATAGTCTTGAGAAAGATGTTTGTTCTCTACTCTCCTCTTGACATGAAATGAGCATAAGTTTTGGTGTCAGAACCCACTGAATTTGAATTCTAAGTTTGACACTTAATAACCGTATCACCTTGAGTGAAAGTCACCCAACAACTCAGAAACCCTGTTTCCTTTTCTGTAAAATGAAAATAATACTTGTCCATTTAAAGTATGGGCAAGTATTTTAACCTTGTGAGTATTGTGAGTATTGTATCTGATCCTTCTTCACCCTTAATGGCCTGGAGCAGCAGCAAAATTTGACTCTGGTAAAATGAGTTATGCCTTTCTGCTTGTGCCTTTCACCTTCAGCCTTAGTATTTTTTATCTTTATTTTCCCTGTGCCTTACCTTTCTCTTGTAAATGTTGTAATTCTCACCGTATATGTCTTACTAGACACACACACACACGTACACATACACACATATATAAATTACTTATATACACACACATATTTACATATATGTGTATATACATATATTTATATGGGTGCTTAGAATAATCTTATATTCTTTGTGAAGGTGTTGTGGGGGAAGGTACTTAATGTAATTGATTCTTTTTCTCTCCACCATGACTAGACACTAAAAGAGATCCCCTCACTTCTTCTCTCAGCAGTGGAATGTTATCCGTGAGTTTATATGAGCCCACCCTACTCTAAAAAGGTCCAGGAGAATTTCATTTAGAATATGTTTAGAAAAGATGTGGTCATTGGAATCATCTCACACATTCAGCATTTCTCAAGTGACTATTAGCTGCTCCATATAAAGCTCACAGCAAATTCTTAATCCTCAACCAGCTATCACCTGTCATCCACCTGTTTTCTGTTTATGGAATTAAAGTTTATGTTTGTAAGTAACTATGCAAAATACAAGTAGGAAGATAACTGTATTTTTAAGAAGGTATATGATACATTTCAAAAATAAGTGTCCTAGAGTTTAACCTGATTTCTTTTAGTCTTAGCACTTAACCATAATATATTATTATAGTTATTGGTCAGATATTTCTTTTATCCTATTGAAAAGTATTCTTCATTTCAAGATAAAACTCATATTCTTTAAACATTAGGAGTGAAAAAAATATGCAAATCAGTATGAAAATACTTTCCATGGTTTTTGAATGTACTCAGGATATTTGTGTACTGTATTACATGTTTAAAATCCTTCCACCTGGTCAAAATGATTTCAAAAGAGGAAGAATAGCTGGTGCCTCTTTTGCAGACTGGAATGTATTGTGATTACACTGAAAAGCATGCCCCCTCTTGAAGTTTAGATTTTTACTTTCTTTATTTGAGTATAAAGCAAAAAGGAGGTCTCTCTAAGATGTCCTAATAGAAGCTATTGAATGATCTGCAGAGGTAACATTGAGGTGAATGAGTCCATCAAGATTTGCCAGAAATAAGAAATTATTATCAAAAGGATTCCATTAGAGATGAAGCTACCTAGACTAATAGAGACAGAAAAGGCTGACCCTTTTCTGGTTCTTAACTTTCTCTAATGGATAGCCTTAAGTTGAAATCATGATTCAACTGGATTATTGATTCTTAAAAGAAAAATATTGAGTATAGGGGAATATAAGACAAAGCTGGGAAATGGTCAGTTGGATTTTCTTTTTTTTTTTTAAGTTAAGGGTTGGAGTGAAGAGTAGTTTTATTATTTACTGGGGTTTCTTTTTATTTTTTTCCCCTATCTTTTTTTTTTTTTATTTGAGCTCACAGAACTGAAGGCCAAACTATCAGATACAGTCTCATGAAGAATATATTAGTTTTGATAAAGAAATGAAGCCTGCCTCTGACAAGTACAATATAATTTTCAACTCAACAAAAAAGAATACAGATTTTAAAAGATAATTGCCATTATGTGTTACCTTATAGCTAAAGCAGAGTGTTCTTTGGTTAGTAATTGACCCAAATGTCAAATTCTGAACTTCACTTAAAGGGGGTCATAGAAGTGCTTCTCCACACAAAATCTTGGAGATTTATTTTCCAGCACACTCTTTAGTAGCTACATGCAGCACACACACCCATGCACATATACACACATGCACACACGCCGAGCCAGGCTAAAATGAATCAAACACCTAAAATTATATAAAAATTTCTGCTTGTTGAAAGCAACAACTGATGCCTTTGCCTCTAGTTGTTCAAAGCACTTCACTGCAGCTGGATGGAAGTGTTTTTTGAGTGTCAGATTGGTAATTAAGTGATCTGTTATGGAGGGAAAATTGCTAATAATAAATAAAGATGCTGCCATTGTCAGAATGGAGGGTCAGGTGAAGTCAAGGATGTCAAGGAGAGAAGAGAAATTGTGGATGAAGCATTTTGGTTGTCATTTAAGTTAATATTAGGTTAGTCCTCCTGATACGTGAGATGGGCTGATATGGCCAGTAAAATGAAAGTGGAAGTAAAGAATCTATTTTTAAATCTCAAATATAGCACTATGGTGAATTTGAATATCTGTATCATTAAGTGGTGTGTCAGTATGCCCAATATACTGATTAAATGCTAGATCATTAATTCATACTAGATCATAAATAAATTTGAGCATCAGTACTCAAATAAATTCTATGAGAAAATACAGGAAAACCTTGAGTATATCCAATGAATCTCCTTTTTGAGAATCATATGCTATTGGCATAATTTTACATGGAGGATAATAACTCCACAATAATGACCCTGCAGATTCTGGAAAAACTTTCAAAGTTTTCTAACTTATTTCATTTAAAATTTATAAATATTTTAGATTATCCAATAAGATTATTATTTTAATCAATAAGTTAATATTAACTAAGTAAATAAGTTTACATTCTAATGCTTAAAGTAATGTAATGGAGTAAATCATATAAAGTTGGACATTTGTTAACAAAATAAAATGTTATAAAATATAAAATAATTTTCTTAAATATAATATGACTCTAAATTTTATGCTGAGATCTTCAACTTCAGAGTGACTTTGTATCACCATTTAGCTGTGCTATGATATTTGTATGGTTATACTTTCTAAATGAGCTTTCTGATATTCTTTTCAATTCTTCAATAATTCCATGAAGGTAGAATAAATACTATCTTTAGCTTCATTCTACAGAGGAGAGTACTGAGGCTCAGTGGGTTCAAGTAAGTGATTTATCCAAGTCACACAATAGAGAGGCAGAATCTGTCTTCTGATGACTCCAATAAGTATGGTGTGGTCAGGGAAGGTGGTGATTGTGATCACTCTTAATAGTTATAGGTGTGCATGCTTATGGCCCTTGTGATAAAGCAATTTGCTAAGTGACAGACAGAGAAGGTGGTTAAGGGGAAGGAACGAAGAAGAAAGAAAAGAAACATTTGAATGAGTCCACTTCTCACAGCTGTTTGGTGAATGTTTGACTGCTTGTAGGATGTTTCTTGTATGCCTTCTAGACTACATGGCATCTTTGTTCAAAAAATATACACTATCATAGAACATGAATATTATTATCAAACTCAGTAAAATTTAGCTAAATGAGTCTAAGCTATTTACAAGAGAGCATTATCACAAGTATGACCTTTGAGAGTAAGCCATTGGTTAAAACTAAACTAGAATGAAGAATACTGGCCATGATATAATAGAACTGTTGAAATAATACACATGCTGGTGTGTATTAGAAAATGAGGCTGGTGGTGGTGGGAATGTAAATTAGTAACTATTATGAAAAGCAATATGGAGGTTCCTCAAAATACTAAGAAAAGAAATACCATATGATCCAGCTATCCCACTTCTGGGTGTTTATCCATAGGATATGAAAATACAAATTTGAAGAGATATGTACACCCCATGTTCATCACATTCACAATAATCATGAGTTGGAAACTACCTAAGTGCTCACCAGCAAGTAACTGAATCAAGAAAAACTGGTACACATACACACAATGGAATACTAGGGTGTATATATACATATATGTGTCAGATGAAATCTTGACATTTGTAACAACATTTGTAATGACCTAAAGGCCGTTATACTTAGTGAAATAAGTCAGGCAAAGAGAGACAAACACTGCTTGATTTCACTCATATATGCGAGTAAAGAAACAAAACAAATGAATAAAACAAAAACTAACTTTTTGACTATAAGAATGAAATGGAATGGGTAAATCTGCTAAAAGGGACCAGCTATATGATGATGAATGGAAACTAGAATTTTGGTGGTAAATATAATTTTGGTGGTAATATATACAAGATATTGATTTATAAGCCCATATACTTGAAAACTATATGTTCTAAACCAATGTTATTTTAAGAAAAAAGATCATGAAAACAATGAGGTTGGAAGGAACTAGTCTCCATTCTATGCTGTATCTAGAAATTCTGCAAGTACTTTTAAGAATGGGGAGTAGATTTTTTCCTGATTCTATATTTGTAGAATATTATAATATTCACAGATTTGATGTGTCTCAATAGGCTAGATTAATTTGTAATTGACTGTTAGGAATGTCTTGTGAAGTAAATAAATCAATGGTTTTGAAACACCTTCTACAAATTTCACCCTTGTCATGAGGTAGTAACCAAGCCAAGTGCCTAGCAGTATTTCTCTATCATCAGAGTTCATAAATTGAAGGATTATTAAAAACCTTAGGATATAGATAAGGAAAATATTGAAATACCTATGCAGTTCCCTTCATTACAGTGAGAATTTGTTTGAAAGGGTTTCCCCCTTCAAATATGTTACAACTCTAATTTGCTCTTGCGGCAAATTCTATTTAAATATTACATACTTGGGTTTTTTGATAGAATTGATCAAGTACAAATGTTAATTTTGGTTTTGCAGACATCACTGATGAATAATTTGGAAAGAAGAATGCTAGAATGTTCTGGAAATATTAAAATATTTTCAATATATTTAAATATATATAATACAAATTCCACTAATTATGCATTTTTTTAATACTCTGAGAAGTAAAAAAATGTTTAATTTTTCTCTAAAATGTCTTTCAGGTTTCCAGGTAACAATCATGCTGAATGGATAGCCCAGTCTGAGTGAGTAGGTCCAAAGTGATAAAACTACCCCGGGCAACATGGCAACAGGCCTGCAGATCAGAGGCCTTTTAAAATGAAGGGGATTTTTAATTTTCTCAGACCTGTAAGAAACTAAAAGGATAATGGCACACATTCTGATAGTCCAAATATCATGTTAGTCATTAAATAAGAATAGTTAAGTAAAAAACCAAGCTCAACTATAGGTTTTCTTTAAGGTACATTGTTGTGAGATATATATATTCTACCAAGTAAGAATATATATATATATATATATATATATAATTATATATATATAATTATATATATATATATATTCATTCTACCAAGTAAGAAAGGAAGCAAAGCATACGACTTTTTGATAAATAAATATGTCAGACTTTTTTTAGAGCCAAGCATTTAAAAATGTTGACATATTACTAGATTCCTTTGTTATTAAATATAGGCAATTTAGGAATTCTTGAAGAAAATCTGCCTACCTAGTCCACTGTGGCTAGTACATGGTATGAGAGCAAGCAGAGGAAGGGGGAAAGGTTTATATTAAGTTCGCATTAATAACAAAAACACTTTGAATTTGTATTCCATTGAAATGTAAAAGAAGTGGTTCCTTGTTTTTCATATTTTTCATAAGAAAAAAGAAAAAGATATAATATGAAAGATTAAGTAGGTTTGTAGGTCTAATGAAAGAACTTATCCTTTCATTAATAGCTTTACTGGTAATGTCTTTAGCTGCAAAAGTTTTAAATGTGATTTGCATGGAACAAATCACTTTTAGGCTTCAAGATAAATTTCAGTTTGAAGTGGTTTGCAAAATTCTGCTAAACATGTATCAGAAAAGTGTTTTATTTGAAATAAGTATGTGCAAGTGAGTTTTATTAGGAAAAAATAGCATCAATTTTTACTTAGAATTATATTTTCTTGTTCTTATACCTTAGATCTTTGTTTTAGTCATTGTTGTTTTCCCTTTTCCCTTCATTAAGTAATTAAATTTATTTGAATTCTATATGGTAATGATCAATCGCTGCCTTCCTCTAATATCTGTCAAGGTGCTGATTGTTTGAGGTTATATAAATCCAGCATCCTGTTACCTAGCTGCATTTTCATTTCTCAGCTTTTGTTTTGTTTTGAGTCAGTACAAAAAGCAGCTAACATTCATTTGCTTTTCTTTGTCACTTGAGAGAATCAGTCAAATAATGTCTTTATCTGGAAATTGGAGGAAAGGGCCTTATTTATAACTCGTGCACTAAAATCTCTTTATTTTGTGTGTACAGTGATATAGGTTACATAAATGTCAACATGAAAATAATTTGAAGTTTTATTTCAAAATGTTGATATATGGAGATTGGGGCTGTCATTGAACTGATAAGAAAATGAATTAAGTATTTCCCATGATAGATGAAAATTTTGAGTAAGACCTTGAATTTCTGATGCTTTTCAATTATACACATTAGCATCTGGCACATAGAGGTTGTCCAGGCTATCTTCAAAACATGAATACTTTCCTCCTTTCTAAGAAGATGTCCAATGGAAGATTAAATACTTTGTGTCAGGAAGAATACAGTTGTCCATTTGGCTGGTATAAAATAAAGTCAGCAAACTAAAAAAAAAAAAAAAAGCTCAACACTTGCTTTCAACCTAAATCTCTAGTGTTTCACCATCATTTGAAACATTTAAACATTTTGTCAAATATTTAAATTACAGGTGGGCCATTGAGTCAATTTCTTTATAGCACACCACTCACTGTTTGGAAATTATCCATGATTCATATGAGCTTGGGCCAAACAGCCTTGTGTGTGTGATGTTAAGAGGAAGAAGTTCTCATCTTTTGTTGCAGAAACTATTGCTTCTGTCTTTCTTTACTCACTTGATTTAATACTTCAAAAATCATCAATTTTTTCCTGTGCGTGATTTTCCTTTCTGTTTTTGTATATCTAATACATAAAATAAATAATACTTAAATTTAGAATTAAATATTAGACTGAGCATAAATTTCCATGAACATAGGATGATTATATTTTTAATATTTTTTAAAAAGATAGCCAAAGGAGTAAAAATAAAATTTTAGACTAATAAAATTTACATATTGAAAATTTCCTTAGGTAAAGTGATAGGAGTAAGTTTTTACTGACATCAGAATTTAAAAAAAAAATTATAGAATCATAAAATATAAAGATAACTTATTTACAACCCCATTTATAAGTGATAAAAGCAAAACCTCCTACAGTTAGATGCCTTAACTAAAATTATAGTACAAGAGACCAGAAGAGTTATCGACTCACCTATTCAACAAGTATTTTTGGAAAACATATATTGAGTATGATGGAAGATCCAAATTTGAAAAATATCCCCACCAAATTGATACTTATAAGAAATTTTATAAGATAGTACTGTATAAAATCATGCTATAATAACTATGTTATAATGAGAATATGATTTATATCACAAGGATGATACAAGTAAAAGAAATTGCAAGATTTGAGAGAAAGAACAAAAATTAAAACACAGGAGCTCTTTTTTCCCTAGAGTATAGCAGCCATATGGCCAGGGACCTTCCATGCCTGATGAAGTGTTTGGCACACAGTAAGTGCTTAATGAATGAATGACTATTGTTTACTATGGTGCTGCCTTTTAAAATTAAGTAGCAAATGTTTATGTTCCTCCTAGAAGGCATTTCTCTTCCTTACAATGACTTGATATGTTCTCTCTCATTGGCTATCCTGTGTTTTATACTACTCTGGTGATACTCGAGTATAATCTTATTTCATCATATTTAATTAATAAGGTAGAATGCTCTCATATCCTTCAGTTCAAAGTATACAGTTTGAAAATTTTGAATTATTTAAAATAAAGAATAAATGTGGATGGAACCAATCTCATCATTTCTAATGTATTCCTGACACATATAAAAGTTGTGTCTTATAACTAGTAAGATGACTTTTTTAAAGAATAACACTTAAGAAAAGAGAAATTTGGCCACTTTTTATTGTGAAACTTTTTGACTTCCAGGATACAGATTACTATTTGAATTGTCAGACATGCTCACGATCAAAGAACTTGGAGAAATTGTTAATAAGAAAAGTGTACATTGTTATATGACCATGCAAGAAACCCTAATGCTTTTCATTATAATCTGTCCAGTTTTAAAAGGAAGAAAAGAGCAAAATGAAATGTCATCTCCAGATCTTGTGTTTTAGTACAAAAGGAATGAAATGACTTTACAAGTGTGACAACTTGTTTGGGTTTCCATATGTAAAACAAAATGATGAACAGAAAGAAAAATTGTTAATTTTAGGCATAGGTGCTTTTTCTAGCCAGAACTATTCAGATAATTTGATTTCTTCTTTACTGTGGTGAGCACACAATGTTTTTTAATTGGTTGGACATTTTTATGAAAATCATTCTTGTTTACATAGCATTCGTATTGAAGAGTATGAATAATATTTTTGGAAGAAAAGTATGTCAAATAGAGCAATACTAAAAGTTAGTGTTTTGATAGTTTTATTTGATACTTTTGATAGTAATATGTTATTTACTTAAAAGTAAAGTGTATAAATGATGTTTTCTTTTTGTTTTTCTTGGCTAATATTCAATTGTTGGGATACATTAAAGTTTGGGAGTCATTAGCTAGATTTCCTCTCTGAATCCTAAAACATGGAATAGCACATAGTATATTACAATCAAATTGGAAATTTGGGCATATCTAATATACAGATCATTTGATAGAAAATAAATTTTCTTGCCTTTATCCAGAAAGAAGAGAGGACATTAAGTTAAATTTAGGGAAGGGTTTATTTGGATAATTATAGATATCTCCACTGTTCATATGTGTTGTGACTTGAATAGCATATGAATATTTGAGTTTAACTGTGGACATTTCATATCTAGTCTTAGAAAGTCTGAGTGAAAACAAAGTATGTATTTAAAAATTGAAGAGGTAATAGAATTGATATAACATTTTATTTTTAAAAATGTACATTTAAAAATATTCAGAGGTGCTATATTATGAAAAGTACTGTTTAAACATTGTTTAAGTAAAATTTTAAAGTATATAGCGCATAGTCACTAGAGTAATCTTGTGTTATAAAATATGCAAGAAATTTGTGTCATTATGTACATTAGAATCTTCTAATGGAAATTGTAAGATTTTGGGGGGAATAACATCAGATTTCAGTAATTATAAATTATTATTACATCATTGAAAGAAGTTATAAGGTATCCTAGTACTGGGAAAAAATTGTTAAAAAAAAAAAAAAAGTCCCAGCTAATGTAGTGACTTAGGAAATAGCCCTAGCAGTAGAGTTAAATATTTTAAATTATGCTGGCTTATGACTCAGTATTCAACCTATGAAGTCTAGGGACTCTGCAATAACTAAAAATTGTGTGACCAAAATATAACATTTTAAATATAATACCATATAAATAACTATTTAATGTTTTATACTTTTGTAAGAACAGAACACGAAATACATCTTCTGGTTACAAAACAAAAGTCTAATAAATGTACCTTTGCATGGCTGACTTTGAAGTGCTTTTTTATAAATGGGCAATGCATTTTGCATTTTTTGGTGATTTTTCCCAAGTGCCTTTCAGTTGTAACAATCTGAGTTCAGTTTCCTAAGAAAGAAGCCCCTCTTTCTCATTCGTCACATCTAAGAGGTTAGAGAGTATGTTTAAACAGATATATTTTCTTTTCGTCTAACCTTGTCTGGAAGATATAGGAAAACTAATTTGCCTTATTTACATATGGCACAATCTATCCAGTATTCAAGGGTTTGTCAGAAACAGGAACCTTGTGCATTTCCATGGTAACCGATGGCATGCTGACAGTATCTGGCTTGTTGCAGCTTCGTCTAGGCAGGCCGGCAATTAATCAGCCATCTACATGCACAAAATTCTTTGTGAGTGAATGGCAGCGCGCCTCTGTAGTGCTGTCTGTGCTTTTACAATTTTGTATTCCTGCCGGGCAAAGTACTTTTTTGTCTCTTCTATTCATTTTCCATAGCTCCCCAAAATGTGCTAGAAAAGAGTATGAGGGGGTGGGGAGAAGGGAAACATATCTACCTGTAATTTCAAAATGACATTATTTCTTGCTAGCCTTAAATATGCCAGGGTGTGTTTCCTCCTTTATTCCATGCTTCATAGCGGGTTTGCCTTTTATATTTTTCTGAGTTTCCCTGGGTTTGTGCTAGAGAGTCCCTTAATCTGTGTCTCAAGGTCTTTTTATTGTTGGTGCAAGTAGGGCCTACCTACAAAAGCCGGCCTGTGCATAAATCATGACTGGGTCTGGGTCAGGCAGTGTGGAACTTTGAAGTCCTTTTACATTCCATATTTACTCTGTCCTTTCAGCTACATGGAATGGATGGTATTCCCATTTTGCAGACTGAAATGCAGAGCAATTAAGTGATTCTGCCAGTTTCCCATGGAAGATTTGGGATGGAATGCTTTGGTGTTCAGGTGCCAAAACGCCCACACTGAGACACTGGTGTCTCCCTTTTACGTACAGTGATATTTTAAGGTGCAGGAATCACTGTTATTTCAACTCAATGTCCTCAAGTTTTCTTTCTCAAAAATAGTACTAATTAATTTGTTCTATTGGAACCTAATGTTCTCTAGGATCTGCACAAGCATGATTGAAGTAAAATCTGAGCCTTGCCTTACCTGGTTATTGGAAATTTGTGTTTGGATTTTGGCAACCACTGTAACTATGTCTGGGGAAGACATTTAGCTTATTTCTCCATAAAATGAAGTATATCAATTTTATTATCTTGACGTACCCACCTAACTCTGAAATGGGTACATTTTCTATCGTTTTTCTTATTTTCTAAGACATTATTTTGGATAGTTGTAGCTAAAAGATTAAGATCCGTAATTCACTGTGTCTTATCTTTGAAAGATGACAAATTGATTTGTATTAAATTGAATAAATTTTCAAAATGGAAAAAAAGAATTGATGTCTGGGTAGTTGACATATCTAAGAAGGTGAAAACGCACTGAAATCAGATTTGGACATGGTATTTTCAGAATGTCTATAGTACAAACATTCAGTTGCCTTCAAATTCAAGTTCAGCAAAGTATCTAAAGAAAACTTTAAGTATATTGGGGCCTAGAGGTTTTCTGAAAATGATCATACATTAAAAGTTTTTGTTGGATGGATTTTCATGAAAAAATCCTAGCAACAAAGGTGTTTATTCAGAAGGAGAGAATAAAGGTGAAAATACATGTATTTTTTACATAGCTTTATAAATCTTCATAAATCTAAAGTCATTTTATTAATTTAGGAATAAAAGTTATATAGGTGTGTGTGTGTGTGTATATATATAACTTAAATATATATATATGTATAAGCTTATTACTTTTTATTTTACTTATTTAAGGAAGAATTATTTGTTTTTAAATCTTTTTTAGGACTGTGACCTCAGTTTAATAGCAACTCCCACTTCAATCATATAAAGCAAGAATATTCTTTCAAGCAAATATTTTGCTAGTCTTTTTATTTCTGCTATGGCTGATAAAGTCTCAAGTATAGCTTTTCTCCAGTTTTGTCTTTCTGTTAAAAAAAGTTGGAATGTGAGCACAGAATTTCCATTTTCTCCTAACCAATGATTATGCAGCCTTTTGTAAATGGTGAAAAAAGAAAGGTTTCATTTATTCTTCCATACTCTCTTTCTTGTTTATATGCTAACTCTTGGAAATATAATAATGTTTCACCTAACATTTTAACCCATTTTATGACATGCTGTTTTCTCCAGAATTCAATTAAATTTGTTAATGCTATTTCAGAATAGAATGTCCCTTTCTCCTTCCCCCCCTCCCTTTTTTCCTTCTTCCCTTCCATAATTTTTTACAGAGGTAACATTAGTTCACATTGTTGTTTGGATATTAGAAGTATAGGCTCTCCTCAGTCGGGTATTATTACCACATTGCACCCACCACCAAGACATCCACAGTCCATCAGGGTAGTGCATTGTGCTCCCTCTTCATCTTGCTTATGCCCCTCCCCACTTCTATAGTCAGCTTTCTAGGGTTCTTAGTTTGGCTTTATATGGCCCTTTTGTTTTGTTTCTCTATATTCCATATATCAGTGACACAATCTGGTATTTTCTGACTTATTTTCCTTAGCATAATCCCCTCCAGCTCTATCCATGTTGCTGCAAATGGCAAGATTTTATCTTTTTGATAACCAAGTTGTATTCCATTGTGTATATATACCACATTTTCCTGATCCACCCTTATGTATTGGGACACTTAAATTGCTTCCATAGCTTGACTTTTGTAAATAGTGCTGCAGTAAACATGGGAGTGCATGTTTATTTTTGAATTAGCGTTTTTGTATTTTCTTAGGTAGATACCTAGGAGTACAATTGCTGGGTTATATCGCAAAACCCTTTTTAATATTATAAGAAACCTCCAGACTCTTTTCCATGGGGGATGGATCAATCTAAATCCCCAATAGCATCTTAGCCAACACTTGTTATGTCTTTTTGATATGGACCAATCTTGTGAATATGAGGTGGTATCTCATTGTGGTTTTCATTTGCATTTCTCTGATGGTAAGTGATGATGAACATTTTTTCATGTGCCTATTGGACATCTGTATGTCTTCTTTGGAGAAGTGCCTGCTTAGCTCTTCTGCCCATTTTTTGATTGGGTTATTTGTTTTCTTTTTGTTGAGTTGTATGAATTCTTTGTACATCTTGGATATCAGCCCCTTGTCAGATGTATGGTGTGCAAATGTTTTCTCCCATTCTGTAGGGTATCCTTTTGTTTTAGCAATGGTTTCTTTCACTGTGCAGAAGCTTTTTAGTTTATGTAGTCCCAATTATTTGTATTCTCTTTTGTTTTCTGTATTGCTAGAGATGAATGCACAAAGATACATGTGAAGCCCAGAATAGAATGGTCTTACAATGAAGTACTCCACAAGCTTTTTCAGATATGTTTATATAAAAAGTCTATCCATATTTTAGTATAATATAGCTCATATTATGTAATTCCTGTACTATCAACCAAAAACATTCTCTATATGGGTAATATTATCAGGAACTTTTGCATATTCTCCCTCAAAGCCCTTTTTACTCTTTCATATTGTCTTTTATTAAGGAAGGATTCTGTCACATTGTTCACTTAGTCATTTAACAAGTTGTTTATTAAGTTCCTTTGTATGGGTGTTTGGAAACTCACCACTAACACTACCACCACCCAATTAAAAATAAAGGAAAATCTTCTCTATGCTGGAAATTATTGTCATTTGTAGCAAATTTGGATGTAACAAATTTGAATACATGTGGTAATGAACTAATTTCATATGTAACTTTAGATTGATCATAACTTTTTCATTTTCTAGGCCATAAATGAAGATGATATACTTAATTTGAGAGTGTTAGATTTAAATAAAGCATATAAGGCATCTTGCAGATTTTACACATTCAAAAATGGAGGCATTTAGAGTGGTCAAATTTATAGAATCAGAAAGTAGAATGGTGGCTACCAGGAGTTAGAAATTGGGACAATAGGTAGTAAATGCTTAATGGGAACAAGGTCTCCTTTTGGGGGTGATGAAAATGTTTTGGAATTTAATAGACACGATGATTGAACAACAACATGAATATATTAAAACCATTTATTGCATTTTAAATGGGTAAATTTATTGTATTTGAATTATATCTTAACAAAGCTATTATTTAAAAAGCCAACAAAGACACAGAAATGACACACAAAATTCTTGATTCACTTCTTTTGAAAATATCCTTTGATCAGACCCCACTGGCCACATTGTCCCTCATGGGGATCCTTGTTGTTTATTGGGTATATAGATTCAGTTTTATAAGGTGAAAAGTTCTGGGCCTGCATCATACTGATACTGGGCAAATGAGGCTTCAAAGTTGCCAAAGGAAGTGCCCCAATTGCTTACTGGTCACTATCTTGGTTCTGCACCCATGTGCACATTTGCAAGACTACTCAGGTTTAGGGAACAACAATGGGATTTATTTAACAAACAGGGAAAAGCAAAGAATTACTGAAGTCAACATATGGCCGTTTACCTTACTTAAAGTAATGTCCCGTCCTTTAAGTCCCAGAAAAGTAACAAAGGTGGCGTCTTCCCACCACTGCTGAGGCGGAGCTCCTCTTCCAAACAAATAGGCCACGTTTCCAAAATGGCATCTTCCTTCTTCTGCAGCCGCACAACAATCAGACTGTAGTCCAGGTTCCAACTCACGAGGACAATGCAGAACACAACTGGAGATGCTCCCGGAACTGCCATGGTGCCCCAGCACAGCACCAGGCCAACAACACTGCAAACAGCAACTACAGCAGCCAGACGGCCCAACAGACTGCACTCTTGCATTTTAGGAAGGCGCCCACTTCGTGCCTCTGCCTTCTTCCTTCTGCTGTGGTAAAAACAAAACTGGGAGCAGTTTCCTTCCGTCAGCTACTTGCAAAGCCTCCAAAGTCGCTGGTCCCAAAGTCACTAAAGATTCCAAAAATGCTCAATCTGAAACTCTATATCCCGGTGGCTCAAAAACTTCTGGCGTCTGATTTCCAAACTTAATCTTGGCAACTACATTTTCTGCCGCTGATTCCTCTATTCCTATATCATGACGACTCTACTTCCCCTTCTCCTTCAGTCCCTTTTATTTCTCATCAGATTCTCCACCCCAAACTGCAAACTTAGCATTTTCCCTGGGGCTATTTATTCTCATCAGCAAACCCCTCCAGGGGGCATGACCTCCACCAGACTTTGGACTCAGCCTGGTTACAATACCATTGTCAGTATACTTGCACAACTGAACTGTACACTTAAAAGTGGTACAGTGGTAAATTCTGTTTTTATTTTATTTTATTTTTATTTTTAAAGATTTATTTATGCATACAAACTGGAGTATAGGCCAGAGGCATGGGGTGGCAAGAGGGTTCACCAGAGAGAGAGTGGGGAGCAGAACAGGCAGATCGACAGAAATACACTGCTGAGGGGAGTAGCGGGCAAGGCAGGAGAGGTCTGCCACACCATGTGGCAATCTCCCTGGCTGGGCATTGAACTTGCTGGGTGTCAAAATTGCGGCGCTGCTGCCCACAGCTCCACAGCACAGAGCTTAACTGCTGCGTCACCAGGGAGGCCCTGTTTTTATTTTTTATATTTATTTGAATATTTTAGCATAATAAAAATATGTAATAGAAATATTTTCTTTTAAAAATGATAGAGGTAGTTGTTGAAAATATTGTCATTAATATTCTTCTTACTGACGTCACTTCCTGTTAGCTTTGTAGTCCCTAACTTACTGCCAAGATTAAGTAGAGGTGGAGAATTCTGGAAGAATGAAATTTAATGATTTTTTTTTAGATTAAACAATATGAAATCACAGTATTCAAATACTTTTGACCAATGAAAGTGGCAATTTTATATGATTCAACCTATCAGTTTATAAAATTATCCTAGTATAACTAGAGGATTAGTTATTGATATGCTATTTTATATGTGTGTATGTATGTATGTGTGGATATATATACACATATATACATATATATACTTGAAAAAAAAATATATATATACTTGAATTCAATACAAAGTGTACTTTTTACTAGCTTCTTGATTAATCTTTACTTTAGAGGTCAATACTGTTTCATTTAATTTATGGTTCTCCCCCTTATTAACTGGGTGATCTTCAACCTTGTCTTCAAAATGAAGAAAATAAACAGGATTGAGGTCAGGACTATGTGAAATAAATTATGAAAACCATAATATACTTCCATTTCCCTGGTTAGCAATATATGAGATAGTATGGCATAGTTAGTGGGTGTTTGAATTTGAGTTAATTTCTGTTCCCCATCTTATATAAATTACTTCTCACTAATCCTTAGTCTTCTCATCTGAGAAGAGCTTCCTCAAAGGATTATGAGATTGAAATACTGTATCATAGGTAAAATGCTCTGCCCAGCTCTAAGAAAGTAATAAGTACTCATCAAGCTTTGATGTCCATGGATTTACTATTTTCACAGTCCTCTGCCCCACCACCAAGTTGTTGATCCGGAGAGGGGGAGAGTGTAGAAAGAAGAGATTGTTCATCCCTTTTCTCAGAATGTCCCTCCCACTTTATTCCTTTCCCTCTACCTATCCCTGACTGCAGGGTTTCCCTTAGTCTTTTTTTAAAGATTGATTTATTTATGCATACAAGAACTGGGGTATAGGCCAGAGGTATGGGGTGGTGAGAGGATTCACCAGAGACAGAGTGGGGAGCAGAATAGGCAGATCGACTAAAGTACACTGTTGAGGGGAGCAGTGGGCGAGGCAGGAGAGGTCTGCTGCGCCATGTGGGAAGCTCCGTCTGGGGATCGAACTCGTGCTGCAGTGGCTCTGGAGGACTTCATAGTGCTGGGCTTAACCCTTTGTGCCACCAGGGAGGCCCTGCCCTTAATCTTATGTGTAGAACAGGATTCATCTCACCTCCCACCATAGGTATTTTGTTATGTTTCCAGATTCCAAGCAGAGAGTGATTAGAAGAAAGTTGAAAATGGGCTCCAGCAACGTAGGTACTGGTCACAGTCCCAATGGCCACTAACTTGTACCATTGGTCAGGCATCACCCCTCTGAAGAGTTTGAAGGACATCAAAGTTTTCTAAATTCCAGTTTTGACCAGTCTAAGATGAAATTAAAAAAAAGATATTCTAGCAATTATAACATTTTAATCTATATTTAGATCTGTACTGTTATGATGTTGTACCTCTCCTTGCTTAGGAGGAACTATCCTATATACTCAGATGATGCTCTTCTTCCTCTCTTGTTTCCAAATGTCTATTTATTTATAGACTTTAGTTAAATAGATGGTTGTTTTTATGTGAGAGCTTCACTCAGTAAAATAAAAACCTGGTGACCTTCATCTTTCCCCATAAAAATGAAAAAGCAAAAAAATCTTGACCTTTGGATTAATTATTCTATGGACTGTTTTCACCCTCAAATTTGAGTATTCAAATTAGAATTCACCAAGATTGTGTCTCCTTAAATGGTACCTTTGCTTGAAGCTTAGAGGGGCAGATCTTTCATAGTCTCAATGAAATCTGCAATTATTCAGGTTTTGCCCTCAAATGTCTTTGCTTCACTAATATAGAAGCATGGAACTCCTCTTTTAAATACTTTTTTTTAAAATAAAAGCAGTTTTATGTTTACAACAAAATTGGGAGGAGGATATGGAGATTTCCTATTCCCTTGAATAATAGTATATGAGGGCCCCTGTCCCTCCCCGCAACACATACATAACCTCATTTAGCAGTATTACTCCACCAGAATGGTACATTCTTTACCAAGAGCAAGCTTACATTGACACATCATAATCTATCAAAGTCCATAGTTTACCTTAAGGTTCATTTTTGGTGTTGTACATTCTATTCTATTCTAGACAAAGGTATAATGAAATATCTATTATTATCATATACAGAGTATTTTCACTATAATAGAAGTCCTCTGTGCTCTACCCGTTCACAAGTCCCTACATCCAGCCCTGCCATGCCCCAGCAGCCACTAACCGTTTACTGTCTCCTTGGTTTTGCTTCTCTCAGATTGTCATATAGTTGGAATCATAGAACCTTTAACATTGACTTCATTTAGTAATATGTATTATCCACCTCTTCTCATAGCTTAATAGCTCATTTCCTTTTAGTACTCAGTAATATTACATTGTCTGAATATACACAGTTTATCTGTTCACCTACTGAAGGGCATCTTGCCTTCTTTCAAGAAGTGGCAATTAAGAAACAAGTTTCTATAAATATCCATGTGCAGATTTTTATGTACACATGTTTTCAACTTTGGGTAAATACCAAGTAGTGAAATTGCTGGACCAAATGTGAATACTATTGTAGGAAAACTACCAAACTGTCTTCCAAAGGTTTTTGTACCATTTTGCACACCCATCAGCAATGTATGAGAGTTCCTGTTGCTTCACATCCTCACTAGAATCTGGTGGTGTCAGTGTGCCAGATTTTTCCTGTTCTAATAAGTGTAACATCTCATTCTTGTTTTAATTTGCATGTTCTTCATGACATATGATGTAGAACATCTTTTTATATGCTCTTTTGCCATCTGCATATCTTATTTGATGAGTTATTTTTTTTAAAGATTTATTTATTTATGTATACAAGCTGGGGTACAAGCCAGAGGCGTGGGGCGGTGAGAGGGTTCACCAGAGACAGAGTGGGGAGCAGAACAAGCAGATTGACGGAAATACACTGCTAAGGGGAGCAGCGGGCGAGGCAGGAGAGGTCTTCTGCGCCATGTGGGAATCTCCCGGCCGGGAGTCGAACTCGCGTCGCTGTTGCCCACAGCTCCACAGCTGCGCCACCAGGGAGGCCCGATGAGGTATCTTTTAAGGTCCTTGGCTTATTATTTAACTGGATTATTTATTTTCCTATTGAGTTTAAAGAGTGCTTTATGTGTTTTGGGTAATAGTCCCTTACCAAATGCGTGGTTTGCAAATATTTTCTCCCAGTCTGTGACATCTTCTAATTATCTTGATATTTTCTTTCTTTCTCTTTTTTTTTAAAAGATTTATTTATTTATGCATATAAGCTGGAGTGTAAGCCAGAGGTGTGGGGTGGTGAGAGGATTCACCAGAGACACAGTTTGGAGCAGAACAGGCAGATTGACTGCAATACACTGCTCAGGGGAGCAGCGGGTGAGGCAAGAGAGGTCTGCTGTGTCATGTGGGAGGCTTCCTGGCCAGGGATCGAACTCGTGCTGCAGTGACTCTGCATACTTTCATAGTGCTGTGACTTAACCTGTTGTGCCACCACGGAGGCCAGATATTTTCTTTCATAGAACATAGAATTTGAATTTAAGTGAAGTCCAACTTATTGATTATTTATATAATGGATTGGGCCTTTGATGTATTTAAAAAGACAGTCAGTGCATGGTTATCTAGATTTTCTCCCATTATCTTCTAGAAAAGTTATAACTTTGTGTTTTATATCTAGGTATATGATCCATTTTGAGTTCCTTTTTTGTGAAGAATGTAAGGTCTATGTCTAGATTCATTTTTGGCGCATGCATGTCTAGTTCCAGCACTGTTTGCTGAAGAGACTGTCTTTGCTTCAGTGTATCGCTTTTGGTCTTTTGTCAAAGATCAACTGAGTATATTTTTGGACTCTGTCCTATTCTATTCTATTGTCTATCCTTTTGCCAATTCTCCACTGTTCTTATTACCGTAGCTTTATAATACGTCAGGTGCATTAGTCCTTTAACTGTGCTCTTTTCCATCAATACTCTGTTGGCTTTTCTGGGTCTTTAAACTCTCCATAGAAACTTTAGAATTAATTTATCAATATCCATAAATTAACTTCCCGGAATTTTGATTTTTGATTTCACTGAATTTTTAGATCAGGTTTGGAAAAACTGACATCTTGACAGTTATTGAGACCTCCTATCCACAATCTTGGAATATTTATAAGTTCTTCTTTGATTCTGTTCAGAAGAGTTTTATAGTTTTTTTAATATCTTGTACATATTTTGCTCACTGCAAATTTTTGAGAGAAACTAAGATTTATTTTTACAAGTTAATTTCTTTGCACATCCCAGTAAGTTTGAGAAATGTGTTAGTTTAGAAAGAAAAATACATGTCATAGGAGAGTACGAACCAGGATAAAAGATATGTATCATTACTATTGCATTTAGTTTTTCTTCCCATGATGTATAATAGCAGGGAGCTGTCTTTCATAAAACATATAACTACTATAATTATACCTTTACTAGTTATATGTTCATAATGTCACCTTGCTAGATTTTAAGCTCCATGAAGGCATGGATGATGTTGGAACACATCTTTGTATGTGACTGGCACATAGTATTTACTGAAAATATGAGTAAAAAGTGCTATATGCTACAAGAGAGAGGAGGATCTCAAGTTTTATAGTGAAAACAAAGGAAACCATTCAGAGAAATGAGTAATAAGCCTTAATTTGTGGTCATATGTTGGCATCAGATATTAAAGATTACATGGTATTCAATATAATTGTGGAATTGAATACAGTTTAGTGTATACCAGTCCTTTGAGAAATGGTAATTTTTCTACATAAGGCAGCTTCTAAATAATCTAAAAAATATATAATCAAATCTGCTTACTCTAACACCAGTCTAGGAAAAGGAGAGTTTTCTCACTGTGAAAAATACATATAGGAAGAACTGAGAAGTGTTAGCCACTGAAGTGTAGGAGAGGGACCAAAATGAGGGTGGGAAGAGCACAAGGGACTATGGTGATGGTGCACGGGTGAATTGGGGGTGGGAATTTTATGGGGACACTTGGGAAAAGAAAGCAAACATTGTGCAAAAGTGAGCAATGATGTAAAAAAAAATACACACGCACACACACACACACACACACACACACACACACACAGCCCCCCCCCAAATCATAAGAAAAAAAAAGTGTTAGTTTCAGATACCAGTAGGCAAAACCTCACTGTGATAAGGAGACTGAGCAAGGGAAGAACATATGTAAGAGATAAGGAGCTCTGTTTCTATCTACCAAAAAAGTAATTAATGAAGTAGCAAACTTACAGACAAATTGCAGGCATCATGCAGAGTGTCAAGTTGAAATAATTTTACTATCAAATAGATATTGACTTTACTCTCAGCTTTACCAAAAACTACCTGGTGAGTTGGAAAATTTTAAACTACTGAAATCTCAGTTTCTTCTTTATTAAAATGAGGAATACTCTATAGAATTTCTGTAATAGATAAAATAAAATATGAAGAAGGGAGTAACATGAGTTTAAAACATAGTATGTATTCAAGAGACAATTCCCTCTCTGCCCTTTCTTTGTCTACTTTAGATCTTGAGTTTTGCTCTTTTGTAGGAAGATACCTATGCATTGACAACACATAGACTTGTCATGTATCCTCAAATTTGTAATCAAATATTTAAAGAGACTAACAACTCAAGGAATAGAATTGTAATGTTAAATTAATCCAATCTGTAGAATTAAACCTTGAAAATTAAAGCTTGGAATCTTTATTTCTATAACGGGCTTAAAACAGTTTATCCATTTATTTTGCCTTCTCTTTTCTTCACTCAAATTGAAAGAGAATTAAAGGTCAACTTGACAGCTCATATGCAGATTTCTTTATATCAAATTCTCCATTCAAGTTGACAAATTCAGCCAGGTCCTGGAGTGCAGGAAAAGACTTCAGTGTGGGAGGAGGCAGCTGGAAAAACTGTGGAAGTTAAATGGAGCAGGAGTCAACCCTTTTATCACTACATGCTGAGAAGCAGCATGTTACACTGCTCAGACTACTGGGTTCATAGTCAGAGGAGTTATGCTCGAGCCCCTGCTTTGCTGCTTACTAGCTTAGTGTTCCTGATTAGCACCCAATAGCTCACTGAGTCCCCAAAAGGAAAATCTGGCATTTCAACTATACTAACCTAAAGTAAGTATTTTGCAAATGTTTGTTAAATGAATAAATGTCTTAGAAATTAACATTAATAACTAGTTTTCATGTATTTGCACTATGTTCCCTTATTACTTCCCTTAACCCCACTGTCTATGTCAAATCAGACTGTTAAGTTACCGCCATCATATAGCCAGAAATAGATGTATTCCTGTTATGCAATGAAACTGGCCTAGAAGCCTGAAATGTCACTTGTCATATTTACTGTTCCTTCATCATACAAACATTCCATGGATTCATATATCACCTGTCAGATAATCTTCTAGAGAAGCTTGACTGTAACAATTTGTTCTATGGTTTGGATGATGAATGAGATGGGTTAGATCATTTAATTTACTATATGACACCCAAATGTTAGAGCTGTAGGAAAAGAATGTCTGACAAATTGTTTGTTGTCATTAAGGTTTATTACCCATATGTCTTAGATGACTGCCCCCACCTCATTCATTGTCCAATACACAAAGCTAGCTATTCTAAGGAAGACAATACTTAATGGGTGTTAGACAAATGATAGTTGAATCTGTCTGGTGCATTACCCGATAAGTGAGAGCCAAATTATAATGTCGTTAGATGGGATACCTCAAGTTATTATAAAGTTGTGTTTCTTACAATGTCCTTCCTTTATCCTCAGCATGGTTCTTCCTGGCATCTGTTTTCTCTCAGCAGCTGCATTGTTTTTATAACATCTGAGATCAAATTTCGAATCCTGTTATGCCAAATTTTAGATGCCCAACCAATACTCAAAATGTATGTGTCAGGTATGGCTGTCATACAAATATAAACTTCAAAGTCTATAGTTATCAGGGAGGCTGAGTGTATATACCATTAATCCCTACTTACACTTTCTCCAGGGTTTGTTTTTTCCAGACAGTAATTCTCTTCTTAGACTATGTACTTGGCATCCATTATGTAGCAGTTCTTAAAACACTGACACTTAAATAACTGAATGAAGTAAGTAAGGAAGGAAGATTCCTTGGCATTTTCGTTTGTACAAGTCACTTATCTTGATTATTGTTTTAAGGTAACTGCATGAGTTCACTTACATTTCTCAGATTTAGGCAATACCTGGCAAACAGAGTTGGGAATTTACGTGTGTCTGAACATCGAAAGGGAAAATCTCGCTCTTTCTTGGTAGTAAGTCAAAAATTCAGTCTACTTTATCATTCAATAATACATGCTACATATTGTATTAATCATTGCTCCACTGTCTCAAATAAATCTAAGAAAAGTCTCTTATTCTAAGGAGCACATTTTAAGTATGACCTCAACTTCACGGGTGTGAAAACTCCAAAGTTAAATATATTTTATTTCAGATTCAGACTTCTGCCAATTGCAAACCACAAGATATCTAACTTCAATTCTATGCCTCAGTTTTTTTCATTTAAAATGGGAATAAAACTAGAATCATCATAGACTTGTTACTAGAATAATTCACTCACAAATAATTTAGAACTGTGTCTGACACTTAGTGTTTAACAAATGTTAGCTTTTATTGTAGAGTTGTCATTAATCTTATTCTTGTTATTTTCATAAGTGATAAAGCAGAAAGGATTAAATGCTGCAGGATCCCCTTGACAATTTGACTTTATGGCCAATCTGCCATCTTAACCAATGCTGTCCAAAAGAAATATAATGAAAACCACATATGTAATTAAATATTTTCCTGTAACTCCATTGAAGATGTAAAATGAAACAGAAAAATTAATGAGAAATTTAACCATGTGCATCCAAAATATTATCATTTAAACATATAATCGGCATTTTAAAATTTAGTGAAATAGCTTACATTCTTTTCTTTCTTACCAATACTTCAAAAATCTAGTGTGTATTTTATCCTTACAGTAGATCTCAATATGGGAGCTAATTTTTTATTGGAAAATTATTAGCTTTAGGTTATATAAACATGAGTCAAGCTGCAAACTCACCTGTCAATTTTTCCAAAGATATTTAGATGTTTTCTGTTAAATTTAGTTTTAAATTTTATGTCGAAACTCAGTTCCTCTGTCCCAATAGCCATAGCCTCATATCACTAGTGCTTCGCAAAGTGGACAGCACAGTTCTTAGCGGTACCAAGCCCAACACGCCCAATACCCTGCCACTGTGTTTATTATGGCGCTGAGCTGCATTTCACCAGTCATGCTCATCACACGAGTGATGGGAAATGGATGGAGAAAAAGAGGAAGGAAAGGGGTGTGGGAAGTTGGGAGGGCAGCCTTTAGAAGAGGGTTATTATTTTTGTTGCCCTTGTTTTAACATTAGAGCATATGATATTCCACTCACTATTTTTATGTTGGGAAAAGAACAGGCTTTGGAATAACTATTACTTCCTGACTTGCATTATTAGGGAATTTACTTTCTTTTTCTCTCAGTCTCATCATCTCATCTGTCAAGTGGTATACTATGCACATTCCAGGGATGTTATAAGCATAAAAAAATATTTTATATAAAAGATCATATATGTAAATTATGATGCACTCTACATATATTAGTTATTATTCTGCATCTGAGTACAATTTATCTTCCTGGAGGGAGGATTGCCCGGATATAACCTATTATGAAGAAGTGTGAGAATTTTTAATACACTAATAGCCTTAGGCCTCAACTCCTGGTGAGTTTATTAGTGCTCATTAATGCCCATGTAGTAAGTCCTCACTGACTCCTCTGAGCATTTTGCATGCTATAATACTCTTTTCATACTGTTTTTGGTTATTTTCCCCATACACTTCTCTCAAAAGTGCCTACTTTTTCTCTTGCAAGCTCTTTCCCCATGCTTAGCTCTTCCATTTTATAAAGTAAATAATCTTGCCACTCCCACCCACTGGGCATACTTTTAATGGCTGCTAATACTTGAGTGTAGTTATATGCTTGTACTTACTCTCTGGAACACTCTGACAAACCTATTCCGAGTGCTAATTAGGACCAACTTGAGCATACGTCAGCAGCCCTTTAACTGTTCTCTTTGAAACTGTTCCAGTTAGTTCTTTTAAATGAACTTCAGAAAAGAACTCAGATTAATTTGCTTCTCAATGTCCTATGGTTCAGACATTGGATTTTTTTTTTCCCATAGTGACTTCTGGTTAGCAATCAAAGAGCTGCTTTTCTACATTGTGATTTTTTAACTCAACTTCCTGAGAGTGGAATGATATATTTTTTCAAAATTCACAATTATTTTCTGTCTTTACATTTTTAACGTTTCCAAAATGCTTTCCCTGTTCACTAAAGCTACCTCCTGTTCCATTGGGGTTATCCTTTGAGAGTGATATTTCTTATGAAGAGTCTCACCAGAAAGTCTAAGACAGAAGCCCTTCTGTGGGGATGACATTGTTGAGAGAATCAACATAATTTGTGAGTTCTAGTACAAATGAAAATGGAGGGATCTTTGTTTATTAAAATATGTTAAGAATTTCAAGTCAGCAACAGCATGACATTAAGTCAAGTATGGGGCCCTATAACTTCCCAGACCCATGAAGTCCTGCATACAAATCTATGTGGTGACAAAAATTTACAGTCTTGTTCACCTTGCATCTTAGTCATCAATTTAAAATTTCCTGTATGAGATGAAGCTCTTAATCTATATAGCAACTTTTAGTAACTCAGTTATTTTACTTTTATGTGAATTTTCTGATATTCTTTATTTTAGTCAATGTTTACCTTAGCTTTGGGTTATGTGATTAATTGGGACATTTCAGGAAAGCTAAATTCTCAAATAGTCATACTTTAATGATGGCATTAAACCAAAAATTGCATTTATTGCATTTTCATTTGTTAACACATGTACATTTACAGTGCTGAGAGCTTTTAAAGTCCAAAAACACTAGAAAGGCATAAATATAAAAAGAGTATACAGTGTGGTAAAACCTTGGAAGTCTTTCATGCCTGTTTGGGGCAACCTACAGTATCTCAACTGACTGTAAAATATATTTAATGCTAAATTTGATGGCATCATTACAGTGCCTTGTGTTCTTACATGCATATTTTCAGACCTTCTCCTCCTCCACCTGGGCTAGCCACCACTTAGCCCTGCAGGAACCTGAGTTTCTGTGCTTATCTGCTAGGCTAGGGAAGAGTGAGTGGTGTTGATTTTGCTGTATGTGGCCAATTATCTTGACCTTTATGATAGATCAAGCCGTGGCGGGACCAGGAAGCCGAGTCTCCCTCCCATTTACATCTCCTTCGAGGGAGCTCAGCGCATTGCAGTCCTGTCAGTTTGTGGTCTTATATTTCACTCCCCAGCAAGGCACATCTTGAGACACTGTGATTAGCATCCTTAATTCCTAAAAATTGACTTGCCTTGTTATAACTAGAGAGCTGTCGCCTAAAATACTTCACCTACTGTTAGAAAGGGTATTATTTTAGTGCCCTGGGGATAAGGAAAGTTTTCAACCCACCAGTGCAGGGATTAGTTTTATTTTAAAGTATTTGAAGTGTTTTAGATAACTTAGCTAAGAATCATCCAAGTTCAATGGCCTCCCAAGTGTTTTTAAAAATGTGCTCTAAGTCATTACCTGAGAACAATGTGTAAAAATGGTTACATTGTATATATTTAGACATCAAGATATACCTCCTTTATATGTAAGAGAAATTAAAGCATCTTCTGCATCAACCAAACACAGAGGGTGATTTCATTTAGATAAATAACTTTCTCTCTGAATAGGATTTATGACTGAATCATCTAGACTTAATCATGTGTCTATTGAATAACATGTGTACTTTTCTTTGATTTTCTTATCTGTGTCCACTAAGCAAATAAAGGCATTTCTCTTTTTATTAATTGAGGTATTCATAATTTGCCTGTATAATTTTAGAGAGATCATAATTTTGTGATTCACTTAGAGTCAGGTTAAGGTTGTTATATCTCCATGAGATTAAAAGAGCATCATCTCTTCAAATGATCTCTATTCACCAGCTTCTTGAACTGTTGACCGACTTAACCAATCAGATCAGTTTATATATTTAGACACAGTCTGAGTCAAACCAGTCAGTGTGAATTGTTTTTTTTTTTTTTAACTATTGAACTAACTGTTCCATTCTTTTAATAGGGTTGATGAAACTAACTGGACTTTTCAGTTGTTATTCAGAATGGTGTATGTTATGTTTCATTTATAAACATGTAGAGTAGAGCTGAATATCCAAGACATATGATGAAAACATGTATTTTCATTTTTCCCCTTCATGGTTCTTGACCTGGATCGAAAAAGGTGAAATGCTGTCCCCTGTACAGCAATAATATTGAGAGATCTGATCTCAGAGAGCGTCCATACTCATTCATGATTGTAACTTCCCTTCCCAAATCTCATTTTTTCAGACAGTGCAACTGAGACATAGGAAAAAAACAAAAAACAAAAAACAACATATTAACCAGGCAAATAGCTTGGCATGAGCTATTTACAAAGAACACAAAAGTAAAGGCAAACACTCTGATAGCTCACTGAATAAAAGTACATTATAATTATAAAAATGTAAAGACTAGGGTTCCTCAGCCTCAGGATGATTGACTTTTTAGACTGGAGGATTTTTTGTTGGTAGGATTTGGTGTGTGCATTATGGGATGTTTGGCAATATCCTCAGCCACTATCAAATATGCCAGTATATCCCTCAACTATGACAACTAAAATTTGTCTCCTGACATTGTCATATGCCTTCTGGGCAGAAACAGGACCACTTGAGAACCACTAATATTGAGCTTTCTAGTATCCAAAACACTTTCATCTCCTTAACAACTCTGTTAGGGATTTTTTTATTACCCCTGTTTTAGAGAAGAGGAAGCTGAGCTTTAAAGGAGCAAAACTGACTCACCTAAGATCTCATAGGAGTATGTAATAGATTGGAATTCAAATTAACATAGGTCTTCTGAAACCATGTCCGGTATTGTTTTCAGTATAGAAAGATATTCTATCAGTCTGAATTGAACTACCTCTACTTCCTTACACTGCTTCCTCTCTTTTGAGTTTCCCAGAGTGTTGTAAAATATTTCTAAGAGATTATTTTAGGTTTTTCAGTAAGTCAGTAAGATGCAGGAATGTCTACTCATCAGTGAACTTGTAGGTTTAAATTTCTCTTCACTTAAAAATCCTTAACACTTCAAGACCGCATTAACAAGTCACACTCAAAAATTGGTTGATTAAAAATTTTTATTTACTTTTTGATATCATAATTTCTGGGCAGTCAAGAAGAGACACTTTCAAAATGCATCTTCAAATACAAGAACACTAAATTTAGAGAGATATATGTTCTCCTATGTTCATTGCAGCCCTATTTACAATAGCTAAGTTTTGTAAACAGCCTAAATGCCCCAGCATAGCAAAATGAAATCAGAAAAAATGCGATATACACACACACACAAACACACATGCACAAAATTGGACACTATTCAAATATAAAAAAGGATGAACCCCTACTGTTCCATGGATGGAACTGGAAAGGATAAAACTATGCAAAATAAGTCTGGAGAAAGACAAATACTGGGTGATCTCATATGTGGAATATAGAGGAACATAACAAAAGGCCAGTCAAAACCAAACTAATAATAATCTTTTTACAGTTGACTGCAAAACTGAGGCAACCAGAGGGGGAGGCTGGTTCAATGGGAGTGAGGGCGAGAAAAGACCCCATTGATAAAGTGGAATACTGTCCAGCAATTAAAAATGATAAATGCATGCACATGCAATTTCCAGAAACATGGATGGAGCTAGAAGGGATCATGCTCAGCAAAATAAGCCAGAAGAAAAAAGAAAAATATTGAATGGTTTCACTTACAGGAGGAATATAGGGGAGCCAAGTAAGAGATCAAGAGGAGAAAACAACACAAAAAACAAAACCAAAAACTAGCAGGCAACCACAAATAAGAGACATTCTACAGAGGAGGGGGAGGAAAAGAGCACCAGGGACTATGGTGTTGGTTCATGGGTGAATTGGTGGTGGGAAACCTACGGGGAATACAAAATAATGTAAAGGATATAAATAAAAAAATTTAAAAAGAAAGAAAGAAAAAAAAGAAAAGATCCCATTGAATAGAACAGGATGGAGGATTGTTGGGTGATAGGCAGGTTATAAAAGTACACATTTGTAGGGATTTGTGTATAGAACTCCCAGAACAGATACAAAAATGTAAACCTACTTTACCTCAATAAACATAATTTGAGGAAAAAAAGAATGAAAAGTTGAGCTAAAACTAAAAAAAAGAAGTCTTTTCATATGCAAATAAAAATATCTCTAAGAATTAACTTCAAATATATCTGTGTTGGCACATTAAGATATATTCCATGATCACAGAACACCAAGACTAGTATTTACATACTTATGCTTAACCAAATGAAATGTTTGTTACAGTACCAGAAATAAAATAGAATATCTCTGTCACAAATCAAAATTATTTGTTCAAAATATAAATGATGGGCAATAACTTCTAAGGAGCATTTAATTTCCAATAATAATTTAAGGTAGAACCTATATTTAATCCTATAGTAGCAGCAAATTAAATGTTAGGGCAGAATTGTGATCTACTTGGGAAATAATAAATAAATGTAGACTCTTTTGATTTCCACTTGATGTTTCTGTTTTAAAAAGGAAAATGAACAGCATCAACCTTACAGCCATGCTAAGGTGGTGTATAGTGTCTGCTCTTAGAGGTTAGTGACATTTATATGATTAACAGCAATTTGATGGTTCCTCAGGAAGTTAAACAGAATTTCTACATGATATTAAAAATTGCACCTCAAGGTTTAGACCTAAAATTGTAATCTGGAAATTAAATACTGGTGTGTGGAAGTTCACATCTCATTTTTCATAATAGATAAGAGGTGGACAAAACCAAAGAATCTATCAACAGATGAAGGCATTAACAAAACATGGCATGTACAAACACTGGAATATTATTTAGTCATAAAAAGAAGTTATATTCTGATATATGCTACAACATGGATGAATCTTGAAAATGTGCAAAATGAAAAAAATCCAGACACAAAAATACAAATATTTGATTACACATATATAAAATATTTATGATTACACATATATAAAATATCTAGGGTAGGCAAATTCAGAGAGGCAGAGTAGATTTGAAGTACTGGAGGAAGGAAAAATGGGGCTTTATTTCTTGATGGGCACAGAATTTCTGATTGGAATCATGAAGAAGTTTTGAAAATAGTGTTGATGCTTGTATAACGTCGTGAATGTAATTAATGCCATTGAATTGTACATTTAAAATGGTGAATATGGCAAATTTTATGTATATTTACCACAAAAAAAAAGCTAGGGGAACTATTATAATTTATAAAATGGATAAAAGGCTAAAATCCCCAAAGCAGAACAAAAGTTGCTATCTTTTTAAAACGTCATGCAGATATTGATAATCATCAAAATTTTTGTTAATATTCCTACTCGTTAATCCAGCAACCTGATTTCTAGGGTTTAACCTTAGAGTCAGCAGGCACATGTAGAAAAAAACCCATGCCAGTTGTTCATCACACAACCAATAGTAGGAAAGAAGTTATGTCAAATATGGGACATCTGCAAGATAGAATAAATACTGTGCCATCATTAAAAATTAAGGGGAATATTTAATGACAAAATATTTAATGGGCAAATATTCAAATTATGTTTAGTGATCAAAAATACACAAAAATATTGGTGCTTCTCTTGGAGTATTGAGGTTATAAATGATTTTTTTCTTGTATCTTTCTGTACCCAAATTTCTACAGTGAGTCAACAAAAATGCTATATAAAAATAAGCATTAGCAAAGCAAAAATTAATATTCTAAGAGGTACTTGACATTGCTGAAGCCATGTTTAGTCTGGAAAAATAGAGAGCATGCGGTAAGGGAACCAAGAATTAGAAGACCTCTGTACCCCTTCTCCCTCGCCATGGGGATTTGTGTTCTCTCACAGGGCTGGAAAGGAAACAGTGGTCATTAAACCATGAAGATAAAAGGAGCCTAGAAAGCCAAATCCATGTTCTAAAAGAGATCAGTCTTGGATGAATATCCAGATTCAAATTTATTTTATTTGCAAGTAGTAGTATTTTTTATCAGGGTAATTTTGGCTTATAACACCAGATGTAATTTAGGGTATACTTTCATATCTCGCGAGGTGTATGTTACCACACTACAGCCTTCACCAAAGCACCCATAATCCTCCACCATACTCCACTGAGTCCCCATCATCCTTTGTTCCCAAGTCCTCTCCTTTCCTCTCTGGTCGCCTCAATTTGTCATCAGTTTTCTGGGATTTATTTTGGTTTAGTTTTGTCTGTTCCTTTGTTTTGTTTATGTTCCAAGTATACGTGAAATTATCTAGTATTTATCTCTCTCTTTTTTATTTAGTATAATCCCTTCCACTTCTTTGTTGATGAAGATCGCAAGTAACCATCTTTTGTGTAGCTGAGGAGTATTCCATTGTGCACATACACCACATTATCTTTTTTAAAGACAGACCATCTTTTTGAGCCTTGATATTTTTTGACAATACAGTATTTCTCCCCTCAGGTGTGGTCAGTGTAGCTCTCTCATCACCAAACACCAAACTAGTCCTCCACCATAGTCCATTGTAAACCACATTTTCTGAATCCACTTAAGTGTCATTGGGCACTACAAATAACTAGTTATCGGGTTCATTGATCTTGTACTATCTTTTAAATTTCTATTAAATTAGTTTCTACTATAATCTTTATTATTTCTTCCCTGCTAGTTGCTTTTGACTTCATTGTTTTTCTAGTTTCTTAAATTATAAGGTTAGATTATTTGAGATATTTCTTGTTTCTTGATGTATACTTGTATACTATATACTTCTGTCTGAGTACTAATTTTGCAGCATCCCACATGTTCTGGTGGTTCATGTTGTTATTTTCATTTGTATTCATGAATTTTTTTTATTTTCCCTTTGGTATCTTATTACCTCAATAGTCATTCAGTAGCATGTTCTTTAGTTGCAACATATTTCTTTTTTGTTTTTGATTTCTAGATTGACACCTAGAGAAGATACCTGAAATGAACTAAATCTTACTGAATTTATTGATACTGTTCAGTGACCCAATCTGTGATCTATCCTTCATAATGTTTCATATGAATTTGAGAAAAATGTGTACTCAACTTTTTTGAAGTACAATGTCCTATTAAGCCCAGGTGGTCTAATTCCTCATTTAAGGGTATTGTTTCCTTATTGATTTTCTGTCTTGTCGATATCACCTTTGATGAAAGTCAGGTGTTGAAGTCCTCTGCTACTATTTTGCTGCTGTCTGTTTTTAGGTTTGTTAATAGCTGTTTGATATATTTTGATGCTCATTGGTTTAGTGCATGTATAGTGATAGTTGTCATTGTCCCCTTTATATATTCATACCTAAATCATTATGTAATGTCCATCCCTCTATATCATTCATTTTTTAATGGAAATGTATTTAATCTGGTGTAAGTATGCCTGTATCTATCTTTTTTGGGCTACCATTTGCTTGCAGGCTTGTTTTCCAGCCGTTTAGTTTGAGCCTTATCTTTAGAGCTTATTTTTAGAGCTCTAGATGGAGATTCTGAAGACAGTAGAATGTTAGTTTTTGTTTTCTGATTCAAACAGCAGTCTGCATTTTGAACAGTGAATCCAGTCCATTATATTAAGAGTGATTGTATATGAAGATCTGCTACTGCCATTTTGTCTTTGGTTTTCTGGTTCTATTCATTTTCTCATTCAGCTTTTTCTGTGGACATGCTTATCTTTGATTTTGATAGGAGAGCTCCTTTTAACTTTTCTTGTTGGGGAGTTCTAGTTTTGGAAAACTTCTTCAATCTGTCTGAGAAGGCCTTTATTTCTCCTCCATATCTGAAAGAGATTCTTGCAGGATAGAGCAGTCTTAGCTAGCATTTTTTATCTTTTAGTGTTTTGAAAATGACAGTCCTTTATCTGCTTGCCTGGAGGGCTTCTGTTTAAAACTTTGAAGAAAATCATAGGGAAGTACCTTTATAAATTACATGCTTTATTCCTCCCTAGTCACCTTTACTATTGATTCTTTGTCTTCAATTCTTCTAGTTTCACTACTGTATGCCTTAATTAAGATCTTTTTGCATTTAGACGACCAGGTATTCTTTTAATTTCATGGACTTTGTATATTTACTTTCTTCCCCAAGTTTGGGAAGTTTTTCTCCATTATTTCTTTGAATAAACACTCTATCCCCCTCTGTCTTCCACTTCTTAGATACTTAATATTCCCATGTTGCCCAATGGAGTTGGATAGTTATCAAAGTGCTTCTTCTTTTTTATTTGTTTCTCTTCTTCTAGCCAAGTCCTTTGTGTATTACTCACTTTGCAATCACTAATTCAATTCTCCATTTGTTCTGTTTTCATTGCTTTTTCTAGAATTCTTGATCTCATTAATTGAGCCAATATATCCTGTATTTATTTTCTTATTTAAAGCTGCAATTTCCACATACTTATCCTTAATTTTATCTGAGCTCACTGATTTACTTTTTTGAATTTTGTTGTATCTCAATTGAATAGCTTTTCTGAGTTCACTTGAATCATTTTGACTTGCCTTCCTTCATTTCCTTCTATGTTGTGAAGTTTCTTTATTGTAACAATTTTGAACTCTATGGCATATGGAGATATAATCCTGCACATCTTTGTGGTTGAATTCTATAAATTTGTTCTCTTCTTGTGTTGTCATATTCCTTGTGGCCTCAAGGTGTCATGTGCTGTATTTTGGTCTGCCCATTTTCCTGCTTTATGTCCACATACCCTCTCTACCCCTCCACTTAAATATCATTAACAATAACTTAGAAATGTAAAACTACTTTTATTTTTTCTTCAGGTGGGATTATGGTTGATATGACTTAAATTATTTCTCCCTTATTTCTGTAGGTCCTTGGACTTGTTTTTGCAGTTTCTGAGTCAATATGATAATGGGGGCATTGACCAGAGGGGCCCAACCAGCAGCACAAATGTACTAGTCAGGGGGAGGACTGGGTCAATTTTGTGGCACCACAGATATCCCTTCCTTCTAGGATTCCAAATATGAGACTCTACAGTCTGCACTGTCAGTGTACTTCATGAGGTCAGAACCAGACCCAGTGGGGGTGGGGGGATAGTAATGTAATCCATAGTGACTGACTTCTCTGTTCTTCACAGAAGAGACCTGGCCCATGTGGCACACCCCAGCTTCTCCATATGTGTTTCCCCTCATTAAAGGGTCTGCATCTCCATACTTTTTCTGCTGTTCCCTCCCCGGAGTCCTGACTAAGTTGCCAGACCTTCTGTCTATCTCCAAAGTCAGATTGCAGCTCCCAGACATTCGCCATCCACTTCCAGTTCAATGAAGTGTGATTCTTGTTGGGGTGTCTAGTGTGCAGCCTGTATCTATCTTTGATACCCAAGTAGTGTCCCAGTTTCACCCAGACTCGCTCAGTGAGTGTCTCCTGGTTAACTGTTAGATCTTCCTGTAGGGAGCTAAGCAAGGATCCTCTTCTGTCATCATCTTGGTGACATCTCTCCATCTAGACTCAGATTTAAGGAAAAGTGCACTGATGATTCTATTGGTTGACATCAGTCAGACACCTGTACCTAATAATGTCCATTAGCCAAATTAGCCAGAATGCTTGTCCTTATCTTTCAGAAATGTATATAACATTCTAAGCTGTATTTAGAGTGTTTCCTCTGTTCTGTATAAACGTAATATTTACATTTTGAATAAAAATAACAAAGGAGGGGCCTCCCCGGTGGCACAGCGGTTAAGTGCTGTGATGTGGAGCTGTCGGCAGCGGTGACGTGGGTTCGACGCCCGGCCAGGGAGAGTCCCACATGGTGTGGCAGACCTCTCCTGCCTCGCCCGCTGCTCCCCTCAGCAGTGTATTTCTGATCTGCCTGTTCTGCTCCCCGCTCTGTCTCTGGTGGACCCTCTCGCCGCCCCACGCCTCTGGCCTGTACCCCAGCTTGTATGTATAAATAAAAAATAAATCTTTAAAAAAAAAAAAATAACAAAGGATTTTTCTTCAAAAACCTATTATCAGTGGAAAGCCTTGAAAACATGCAAAAGTTAAACCATATTTAGGTCTACACTTAATGAATACCTTTAATTTAAAACTTGTGACTTTCTCACACACTCACAAACACCCACCCACCCACCCGTTAGATCATTAGAAAAATAGTTTCAATGCATTTATTTGATTTTTAAATTTTTCTAATAACTGAAAATAATGTCTGCTCAACTTAAAAAATAATAAGTTAAAAAATAAAAATTATTGGAATTCTCTCCAGCTAGACATACTACTACAAATATTCAAGATTATGACCTTTCAAACTTTTTCTACATGTTTATTCTATTATTTAAAAAATACTACCATGTTGTAGCTAATGATTTATAACCTGTATTTTTAACCTAATACATTTATAAAATATTTCTATGACATTAAATTTTCTTTAAAATGATCACTTTTTTTTAAGATTTATTTATTTATACATACAAGCTGGGGTACAGGCCAGAGGCGTGGGGCGGCGAGAGGGTCCACCAGAGACAGAGTGGGGAGCAGAACAGGCAGATCAGAAATACACTGCTGAGGGGAGCAGCGGGCGAGGCAGGAGAGGTCTGCCGCACCATGTGGGATCCTCCCCGGCTGGGTGTCGAGCTCACATTGCATGCTGCTGACAGCTCCACAGCGCAGCGCTCAACCGCTGCACCACCAGGGAGGCCCTAAAATGATCACTTTTAATAGAACATGATATCTTTTGGTATTTGGGCATATTTAACTAAAATCTGCTTGTCTCCTTATTTTTAGTCCTTGAGGTTGTTTACAATTTTTACCATTACGAACGAGGTTTTCATAAATGTCCAAGTATATATACACATTTATGATTATTTTTTGGTGTAAATTCCTAGAAATGAAATTAATACGTTAAAAGAATGAAATGTTAAGGCTTTTAATTCATATTGTAAAAATACTCTCAAGAAAGATATCACCTATTTATACTTCCACCAGAAGTATAGAGGTAAACTAATTTCTAGCATCTTCACCATTACTGCTATCATTAAAAATAAAACAGATTGATAGATTAAAAAACAATATCTCATTATTTTTATTTTTATTTCTTTATTTTTTTTTTTTGGACACCATGGACAAGAGTTGATAGATTTTTTTTTGTTCATTTTTTTTTTTTTACAATGTTAGCTTTCTTTTCTCAGGTGTAGTCCCCCTAGAATTTCCACCACCAATTCACCCATGCACCATCACCACAGTCCCTTGATCTGTCTTCTTCCCTCTCCCCTGCAGAATGTCTCTGATTTATAGTTGTCTGTTTATTTTTGTTTTGTTGTGTTTTTAATTGTTATTATTTTTTTCTCTGATCCCTTGTTTGGTTTTCCTATATTCTTCCTATAAGTGAAACCATCCAATATTTTTCTTTTTCCTTCTGACTTATTTTACTGAACATAATCCCTTCTAGCTCCATCTATGTTGCTGTGAATGGCATTAGTTTATCTTTTTTGATTGCTGAATAGTATTCCTGTGTGTGTGTGTGTGTATCACATCTTCTTGATCCAGTCATCTATTTTTGGGTGTTTGGGTTGTTTCCAAATCTTACCTATTATAAATAGTGCTGCAATAAACACAGGGGTGCAGGTATCCTTTTGAATTAATGTTTTTATGTCCTTTGGGTAGATCCCTAGGAATGGAATTGCTGGGTCATATAGTAGCTCCATTTTTAGTAGTCTGAGGAGCCTCCACACAGCTTTCCATAGTGGTTGGACTAGTTTGCATTCCCACCAGCACTGTAGGAGAGTTCCTTTTTCACCACATTCTCGCCAACATGTATTGTTTCCTGTTTTTTTTAATATATGCCATTTTCCTTGGTAGCTCACTGTGCTTTTGATTTGCATTTCCCTGATTATGAGGGATGGTGAACGTTTTTTCATATGCCTGTTGCATTTCCTCTTTGGAGAAGTATCTTTTAAGTTCTTCTGCCCATTTTTTGACTGGATTGTTTACTTTGTTTTTGTTGAGTAGTGTGAGTTCTTTATATATCTTTGTGATCAGTCCCTTGTCAGTTGTATGGAGTGCAAAAATTTTTTCCCAATCTGTAGGGTGTCTCTTTGTTTTGGTTAATGTCTCTTATGCTGTACAGAAGCTTTTTAGTTTGATGTAATCCCAGTTGTTTATTATCTCATTATTTGAATATGAATTGTGTTGACTGTTACTGAAGATGAAAATTTTTTAACCTTTTATTATTTATTTGGTTTACAATACTGTATATAATTCAGAGGTATAGAAACATCCCTTCGGGAGTATGTTATCACACCTTACCCATCATCAAGTCTCAATTCTATAGTCGTATTTCTAGGTTTTTGTTATTGGTTTTGTTTTATCTGACTCTGTTTTGTTTCTGTATATTCCCCATTAAGTGAAACCATCCAATATTTGTCTTTTTCCTTCTGACCTATTTTCCTTACCATTAGCCCTTCCAGTTCCATCTCTGTTGTCATAAATGACAAGAGTTCATCTTTTATATTTATAGCTGAGTAGTATTCTGTTGTGTATATGTACCTCACCTTCTTAATTCACTCGTATGTCCTTGGGCTTTTAGAGGGAGATAACTATTTTTAAGGTGTATACTTTTTTCATATGATTAGTGAGTACTTATAGTTATCCTCTTAGAAATGTTTTTTCTCATGTTAGTATGTTTCTCACTGATCAGTAAGAACTCTTTTTATATTAAGAATATTACATGAAGGCCCATTTATTATAATTTGTATTTTCTACAATGTCTGGTAAAGAGTTAAGCAACATTTAGTCACAGAGATATCCTGACAGGTCAGAGAGACGAGAAGTATAGTGCCCAGTACCAGGCCATGCCATCTGGAATGTACCGCTAATTGTCAAATTTACAAATTTTTTTTAAAGATTTATTTATTTTTGCATACAAGCTGGGGTGCAGGCCAGAGGTGTGGGGCAGTGAGAGGGTTCACCAGAGACAGAGTGGGGAGCAGAACAGGCAGGTTGATGGAAATACACTGCTGAGGGGAGCAGCAGGCGAGGCAGATGAGGTCTGCCATGCCATGTGGGATTCTCCCCGCCAGGCATTGAGCTCGGGCCACAGTCACTGACAGCTCTACACACTGCGCTAACCCATTGCGCTACCAGCGAGGCCCCTAAGTATTATTTTTATATAAACTATTATATAACATTTCATTGTGCTTGTTTGTGTATGTGTTATGTTTATAGCACTAGTTTGTTAGGCATTGTACTCTAAGTATAGCATTTTAAATGCTTTTTTATATATAAAATAATTTTGGTAACTCTGCTTTGAAGCATTTTTAACAAACCAAGATTCTCAAAATATGGGAGGGCCTGAACTTCATCTGAACTCTGACAGGCATTTATCATGTATTAACAAATTGGAATTGCTGAAAATCCCCTTATAAGTTTGTCAATTTCAGATTATTTACCTGGATAAGTAATTGAGCAATACTGTGACTGGCCATGACTATGGAGTCCTCCCAGGGATTCATATTAATACCAAAATTACTGAATTCTTTATTAATCAATTATGGACTGTTTTACTGAGGGAATGCAAGGAATTTGCAGCACTGGATAATCCACAAGGGTTTAAAATTTCTTATTAAACCTGAGATTTTTCTCAAAATGTGATTAATAACAGAGTTCTGTGATGTGATAAAAAAGCAATGTATACCAGTTGTAATTCTAAAAGAAAATCATAGGTAACTTAACTCCAAAAGCATTAATAATTAGAATAGCAAAGAGGTACCAAGATAGAACATATTAAATCCTTTGCGCACCTTGTGGTTATCTTGGAAAAATCATTACCTGCTTTAATCATGAGGATTATATGTGCTGGGAATGTACTGGTGATTAGGGTTTGATAGATGTGTAATTTAACTTTGGATGTCAACAGGATCACAACTCTGGATAGTAAATATTGCCAGTTACTGATGATGCCTGCATAGCCAACAAAGTGGGAAAATCTTTTAAGTAGTGACTTGGACCTTATCAATGTATTTATGCATATTCAACTCCTTTATGGGAGTGATGTTACTAGTTTCTCTTTGGGACCTTATTTAATTTTCTCTGATTTTTTTTCCAATTCTTTAATTCTTTCTTGCCCAAATGGACTGAGATGTAGAAAATTCAAACTGGTATATTTGTTTGTCTGTTTGTTTGCTTTAAAAAAATGTTGTTTTCTGTTGATTAATTCAGTGTAACAGAAAAGTAGTGCATTTATCCAGTGGTTAACTCAACTTTATTAAGTTAACAGCATAACTGCACATTGATTAGACCATCCAGAGAAGTTAGAACGTGGTACTGGAAAGAAAGGCAGAAAGACTCATTCATAAATATGCTTTAACCTTAATATATGCCAGACAAGGCAGCAGATGTCCCCTTATCAGTAATATGGGCAATACCAAAAGTTGCTAAACTCCACTCTCAGTCTTTACTAGGAAGTCAAAAGCTCAGGAATGTTTTTATTGTATTTGAAGTTAATATGATTTCTTGGGTAGCCAAAATAGTTTTTCTCACACAAGTTTCCCAAACCTTAAGCCCTATCAGAAAAACAATGTTTAACTTCGTGTTGGGTGAAACTACCTTAAAAATATAAATCAATATTTTGAAAACTATTTTCTGGTCATAGTGCGGATATTATAGTTTTTCATTGGAAAAGTGACTTGCTCTTTGCCTCTTAGAAAAAATGGACAAAGAGGAAAGAGGAGATGATACATCTAATGAAGAAAAATTAAACTTTGGATTTAACAGAAGTTTGAGGAAATGAAGACGAGGAATGGAGGGACTGTATTCAGTCTTCTAGTGGTCAGGCAACAACAAAATGTGTTTCTCTGACAAATGAAGGTTGAGTTGGGGGGAGTCTCAGCAGTCTGAACTGGCGAGGGCCTTCTTGCCTACGGAGGAGTTGTGTTGCTCACACAGACGACTGTGAGAAGCAAGAACCTGAAAGTAGTAAATCAGAATCACAGTAAGTAGCCCATACCTATTTATTCATTTTTCCAAATGAAACTAAGGAAAGGCAATTAAAGAAAAAGGTTGCTGCTAAATGAGGATGTGGAGAGATGTGTCTGTAATAATTCCTGAATCTTCTGGGAAGATCTTCATGACCTTTCCTTATCCAGTTTCCACAGCTGCCATGAGTCTTCTAGGGGTCAACGATAGTCAGAAGCAAACCACTTAAGTGTTCTGGCATTCAAATCATCTGACAATATACTCTGCAAAGACAATATAATTTCTCCATTGTCACCAACCTTACATACCTTTAATTCAGTATTGAGGAAAGTAAGCTTGAGATGTGTCTTCCTTCTGAATGACCCATAGCATCAGGTGCATCAGGAAGACACTCACAATTGGGTTGAGAATGGTTTCTTAGTATTTTCCTTCACTGAACCAGCCAATTCCATAACTGAGACTCAAAAATACTGAGTGTACTACAAAATAAAAAACAAAACTGTCATCAAGTCTAAGGGAAGATGTTAAGTGACAGTTTGAAAAATTGAAGAGTCAACAAGATTAACAACTTCTCAAACAACCAAAAACTTTCTCCCATGCATTTCAAACCCACCTGACTCTAAAATTGGGCCTTTTCTATTGAGCATGAACTCTCACGTGAAAACACAATCAAGGAAATTTTACCCAGAAGAGTCTCTACATACGTATTGTTACCTCCACCTCCACCACCATTACCACCAAATTCTTAGGGGTACGTTTTTCAAGGATAGTTATCTATTAAGCTAATCAATTTGAAAACAAAAGCCCCCTTCTGGAAGTTTCTGTGGCTATGAAGTTTTCTATTCTTTGTGATGAAAACCAAGAAAGTTGATGCTACAGAATCCAAATCAGCCTTGTTCAGTTTCTACATAAGAGGCTGGGTAAAGTTAAAAATGAAAGCAAAAAAAGGGATATTTTTTACAGTTGCATTTGTTTAATGTCTCAGGAGACTAGTATTAATAGACTATACTTTTAGGAGAAGTAAATTAACTTTATATATGTTTAAGGAATATTGTATATGCAGGATCAAATGAGGGGAAAGGATACTTTTGCCAAAGGCAACTGTTATCAAGGTTCTGAAATTAATTGGATGCTTTAATTGAGGTAGATTACTAGCTAATGCTTGCTTGAATACAGTAATTCTCCTATTAAATTATCTTTGAATAATTACCTGAAATTTCTCAGCTGCAGGGACTGATGGCTATTTAATTGCACAGTGATGTTGCTATATAATTACTTAACAAGGTGTCCTGTAATAGTTTAATTCCCTTTTTACTGGGAAAAAAAAGTGGATGATAAAGTAACTACAAATACCTCTTTCATAAAAAATAAATTGCTATAGTTTTTTTCCTTCAGGTTGATATTTGAAATTATTTCTAATTTTTTAATTTTTAATTCAAATATTGATGATTTTTTTAAAAATAGAATAGAACCTCTCTAACTCTGATGTATAACATTTCAAAGGGATAGAATTGTTTTTGATTTTTGTTATCTATCATTCTATGTATCTTTATTAAATACCAAAAAAACACTCCTTTCTCTTAATTTTTATTACATATTTTATCTGTTCTTCAAATTAGTTATGTAGGCATTAAATGAATAATGATGATTATTTAAATATGTGATATGACCATGGAATGACAGTAAATTAAATGAATTGCCTAAAATTATTTGACAAAAAGCCTGCAAAGTATAGCTAGTTTCCACCAAGACATCAATTTATTACCATTTAGAACATTACTACTAATGTTATTGGGCTATGTACCGTGAATATCATCTGACTCCTGTCAGATTAATTAGCAATCTTAATCCAATACTAAAGTCAAAAGCAAAGGACACAATATATTTTTACAATCTTTCTTTTATTACTTGTTGATATAAAACTGGTAAGAGAGTTAGGAAGGCACAGTTGATTGTGATGTTGACTAAAAAGCAGATTAAGATCAGTGCATTGCCAGTGTTAGCACGTTAAATATATTTCCAGGATTTGTCTTAATGATTTGTTTATTCATGACCTTAATGCCAGATTAGCATGCTTGTTAGTCTTGACAATACCAACAATTTGTTGACAAAATCTTTGTAGAAACAAAGATTGTTTTGATAAATTAAGAGAATTAGTCATTTTTGCAAAATGAGACTTGACACATTCAAGGTAATTTCATTTACATATAGAGCATAGACAGAATGGTCTATTTCCATTTGGCAGATACAGTACTGAATCATTGTAGAAAACTGGTAAAATATGAGACTTCATATTAGACCTGTTTTCTAAGACAACCTAAATCTGAAATGCATGGATGAGAAGCAGAAGTTTCACCATCCTAAACATTGGAATGAACTGATGATGCTGAAATCTATTTCCAGTGTTATTTTCAAATCACAGTTCATGCATTTAATATATTCATCACATGAGTTAGAAAACCAATAAGCCCTTCAGCATCTGCAAGCTATTTATCCTGACTCAAATATGAACAGTTGCTTCCTACTTATGATAAAGTGAATGTTTGACACAGAATACCCCTTTTGTGATTACTGTGCAAGAAAAATGAGAAATGTAGATGAGACATGCTTTTATAAAATTATCCTCACATGTTAGAGCTATAGATATATACATTGCCTGATAATACAGCACACAGGAAACCATGCACTTTGATTTGTGTAAGGAGTGCATAATCTAACAACCTAGCCCCCATGGAAGTAGGTGTAAGGAATGTTGCAGCCAGTGAAAACTGCAATAGTTACAACATCTTTGAGTTCAATTAAAGTGGAGTTTTGAAATTCTGTTGAATGAGGAAAAAGAGCCCAAATGGTTGATCATTTCAACCGTTTGACCCCTTAACAACATTTCAAAACCAAACAAAACCAGTTGGTCCAGAGCCTGTCAGGAAGAAGGAAGGGAATGAGGCTGAAGAGGGAATGTTGGCAGTCAGAGTGAGGGAGATATAGAATGTGAGGGGCTAGGTCTATAACAGGAAGTTATGTCCCCCAAGATGTAATCCTTTGGTTACGTGTGAATATTGCAATTATGGACACACTTTTGTGAGCCGCACCATTGAACTCACTTCTGAGATTGAAGAGAGGATGGCAAAAGACAGGATGATTCTACCTGTCATATGTGAGTATGAGACACCTGGCCACACCTGAGATGGGCAAGTACATATGGCAGATCCTCCCAGAACACTGTTCTACTGGTATGCAGGACAATACAATCATGCCAGTCGGTAATGCTCCTGACATGGTGGGCCTATTTGCACTGAGTACACTCTAGGAATTAACTTTTCTCTTAAATGTTAGCACTATGGCAACAGTAACAAATAGTCACCCTCAGAGTTTTCTTGTAGACACTATAATTTCTTATTTCTCTGAGTAGCAATTGTGGATAAATCTTTTTTTCATTTAGGAACTACATCATGGGTCTCACCAGGAAATATGGTACCATTATCGTTTTTTTAAAAGTCTTAATTTTGTTTATTTAAAATTGGAGCGCTGTTCCAATCACATGATTAATCAGTGGGTGTGGTAGTCTAATGCCACTGTTGTGTTTGACTTCAGAATCAACCATGTTCAGTTTTAAAAATAGAAGTAGGCCTTGAATAAAATGAATAGTCTGATTTATTAAGAAGGGACTTCATTTTCTTGTATGGCTTTTCCTCAAATGGAAATATGTATCTCAGAAGTAATTATACAGGAAATCTTCCCTCAACTCACATATCCGCTCACCCCTAAAATAAAATAAAATAAAATTTCTTCATGTGATTCCAAAAGGAAGGAGACAACATCTCTGTTCCTTTTCTCAGTCATGCATCTTCTGCCAAAAGACAAATGTCAAATTAAATAGACAAGACAAAATAGAAATGCCTTTATTTAGAGCAAACTGCTTTGTCCAGTGGGGTGTGGGTGTGCGCTTACTGTAGTATCCCTTGCTGTTCAGTGGCAGATCGATTCTTCATTCAGATTCATGTTTTCACCATAAATGAGAGCCCACAATTAGGTCAAACTTTGATCAATCGTTCTGCCAACAGATCTGGAATCAAATTTTAAGCCTGATCTGAGCTCACATTCTTCTTTTATTCCAGTACAAAAGCTTAGAACCATAGCATCATTGAAGCATCCTTGAAATCACTTGTGTTTTACTGGTGATGTGAGATATGGCAATTCTTTCATTCCACAAACTACGTGGGCTTTTTTCCACTTTCATCTAAGAAGAATTACTTAACCTTTTACGGCCTTATTCTCTCTTTGGCAGACCCATGGCTTTAGACAACGAGTAGTTTTCAAATTTTATTCTGCTTAATATTCATCTGGGAACTTAGGGAAAATGCACTTTCCTAGGTTCTTCCAGCAGATTCTCATTCAGTAGAACTGAGTGGGGCTCAGGAATCTGTATTTTTAAAAAGCTCTGCAGGTGAGGCATCATATTGATAAACATGGTATAAGAGTGATCTCTGAGTTCTCTTCTGGATTCTAACCTCTGCAATCAATTTGTGAAATTCTAGGGGTCTCCTAAAGATAAAATGGAATTATATATAAACTGGTTGTGTAATACAGGTGAGATTGCATGTCATCTAATGATAATATTAAACTAAATTTATTGAGTATTAAGTTTAATAAGGCTCAAGCCTTATTTCAAGGCCTTACTAAGTATTTGTTTATTAATTCTCAAGCAATATTAGGAGGAAAGTGACAATATTAAGTCTATTTCACAAATGAGCTAAGTGAGGCCCAGAGAGGTTAAGTCAATTTTTCAAGATTCGACAAGTTTTGGGGAATAGACAGACACTTGCTAGGTTGAAAAGTATCTTCTAGGTAGCAAGCAGAAAGAGAAAAAGCCTACATCTATTAAAGCTCATGACTTTTTCAATAATAGAAACTGCTCCTATGCCCGGGACACAAGTAACTTCGGGGAGTGTCTGAGAAGGGAAGGAGGTGGGGGAGAGAGAATTATATGCAAGGTTGTACATTACAGTTATTTATAATAGTAAAATTCTGTTAACAACCTAAATGTGCTGCACTGGAAGATTCTTGCAATAATTTTTGGTACATACATATAATTAATATCACCTTGGATGATTTAATATTAGCAAAATGCATTTGTATATGTGTGTGTGTGAGGGAGAGAGAGAATTCCAGATTTATGAAAAGTGTGTAAAGGTGTATGGTTACACAGGTATATTATAAGAAAGAGATTGAAACATTGACAGAGTTCTTACAGTAAACTGGGAATATGTGTGATTTCTTAATATTTGTTCATATGCTTCAAATTTTTTGTTAGGAATCAGTACTACATTTTATTTTGTAAAGCAAATGTGACAACATATGTTGTTTAGAAAGAGTTTCAGTGTGAAGTAAAGTAAAAAAAAAAAGCTTTTCCTAAAGCAGGAAATCCCATTTTTGTGTGTTCCAGTTAAATGTAAGTTTCCAGGGCACTCACCTCTGTGGAAATTTGGGATGTATTATGCAACTTCCTTGTGCTTCCTCACTACTATGCACATTTGTAGTGAGATAGGACACCAGAAAGTAACAATGCATGTGCCACGGATGTGTGCCATGGACTTAGGAATCCTCTGTGCCGGGCTGTAGAGGTGGTGGAAGAATTAGTTTCTTCTCTTTAGACAAAGCAATGTAGGAAGTAAGTGTGGCAGTGGTAGCATGCCACTGACATCACTTTACAGGCCACCAATTATCAGGCAGAAATAGCCCTCAAAATTGGTTAAAATCTCTTTGCTTAAAGTTTAAGGAACTTTGCTCAAGAGTGGCTGACACCTGAAGTCTAGCTAAGCTTTTGGAGCATATGACAGTGTATTGGATGAAGGAATAGTGGTCAGTTTGTAGACAGTGGAATGTTCAGAGTTGGAGAGGCTAATGCTTTTCATTCTGGTGATAGCATTATGGGTGCACTCTCTAGAGCTGCTTCGTGATTTCAGCTACAAGGAGGGAAAGAATAAAAGTGGCAAATGTACATAGTGCTTATTATGTGTTCTACAGATGCAGTTATCATAGAATATTCAATCACCCCTAAACTTACAGAATATTATTATATCCATTTTTCATGTGAAAAAAAAAATGAAACACAAAGAGATTTAGAAACTTATCCAAGGTGAAGTGCCAGATGGCATCTTGTCTCAGGGTCTTATATGTGCCAGGCTTTGGTGCCTCCGGATCACCAATGCTAAGTAACTTTGTAGATTTTAATAATATTTTATGTATCTTAATTTCACTATGTACAACCACACCAGAAGTATCAACATGTCCATTTTCAGATGAGGAAACTGAGATTCATTTTAAGAGTACATAAAATACCTGAAGGGAGATTGTCAGGTGGCAGGAGCAGCCATTGTAAATTCCATTATTTTTCCTGCCCTGAGCTTTCTTTCCTTCTGCTTCTTCCATCTGACAGGCAACCGAGATATTATTATTCCACCTTTAAAAGTTGGTCTTTCAAACACTGTCAAGGAAGACTTTCATAAGTTCCAGAGAAGAATACAGGTTTCCATGGTCATAAACATTTGACTCCCACCTCTGCCACATAATGGTGGTTTGACTTTGAAGAAGTTTCTCAATTTCTTAAAACCTTATTTTCCTCATCCTTCAAATGAAGATTATAACGGTACTTAAATCAAGGATCTTGGTGAGGAATAAATGAGATAGTTCTTATAAAGTACTTAACACATTGTGCTCAGTAAATAGTAACTTCAACAATAATAACAGCAGGAAGAATGTTGATATTTAAGGTGATTTATCACTAGACCAGTATGAGATTGTGTTCCATGAATCACTGGATTCTTGAAACTTACTCATACTTGTTAAAAAGCAAAAAAAAAAAAAGGTAATAAAGCAAAACAAAATATAGGAAACTCTGGTTTAAGCAAAATTAAGCAAGATTTTTATGATAGAACTCTTTCAAGCCTTTAAAAACCAATACTGATGGTGAAGCTATAAGAGACCAATATAAAAGGCAAGTTTCCTGCTTTTTTTTTTTTTTCCATGGGGACCCATTAGGTCCTGAGGACTCTCTGGGAAACCCTTTAATCGGTGAGATCCTGGCCATACTTCCAATTATTCAGAGAAATTCATTAGCAAATAATATGCTTCTGTGCCAGAGACTTTGAAATAGAGGTAACAAATGGTATATTCTAACATTTTTCAAACTCACATTATATCCCATGTGCTAGAAAAACCTAAGACATTGGGAAAAGGTGGATGTGAACCCTGCAATATTTGACATTTGCTAAAATGAATTGAATCTTAGAACAGAAGGCAAAGCTAAATTTGGGAAAGGACAGAGAGGGAACGAGAAGAAAGTCCCACCTGAGAGAAGAGGGAAGGGAGAGCATTTGGGAACAGAAGCCTGCTGGGCAGGCCCATGCCTTTGTAACCTTGGGAAATCAACAAGAAGAGGAATCCTGAGGACACCAAACAGTGGATGTGGTTTTGCTAAGCGCCACCTCGTTTACTCTTAGCTGTTTCTGTGTAACAAGGGGCAGTGTGTGCAGGAATTTTGTCCTACACAAGTGTACTTATTTGCAAGTCAATAGAAACAATACTAGTGAAAGTCAACACTGCTTTGAATGATTAGTAAGTTTCTTTAGAAAACACGGTTGACTGGGTCCTAAGGGCAGCTGCCAGGTGATCCTGTAGTAGAAGTAGGACTATGTGTTTTTTACAATGGAATTTGTGTACAATGGTTACTGAAACTCAGAAAGATTTCTCAGGGCACCGTTAGACCAGCTCACAACATGAACCCTGAGGAATGTTTAATAATGACTATCTCCTTTCCATCAGCCTCATTTCAACTCCTTGCAACAACATCTTCATTTTCCAGGTTGGAAATCTCAGAAGTATACTTGATTCCTCCTCCTCCCAAATCAGTCACCAAGAACAACTAATTAAAGACCAATGTAGGAATTTGTTTAGTTATTAAATCATTAACTAAATGCATCCTCATGGGAAAAACCTGACAGATAAAAGGATTACAAAGCAGGAAGGGGGGTAGGTGGAAATCATTCTTCATCCCACTGTTTATATTTTCTAGTATTTTTCATATTTTTAAAATGTTTCCTTTTTTTAAAGATTTACTTACTTATGCTTACAAGAGCTGTGGTGTAGGCCAGAGGTGTGGTGAGGATTCACCAGAGACAGAGTGGGGAGCAGAACAGGCAGATAGACTGAAATACACTTATGAGGGGAGCAGCGGGTAAAACAGGAGAGGTCTGCTGTGCCATTTGGGAAGCTCCCTGGCCGGGGATTGAACTTGTGCTGCAGTGGTTGTGGATAGCTTAATAGTGCTGTGACTTAACGTCTTGTGCCACCCAAGTTTAACACCTTAGGCTGATCAGACCATAATTTTTTAAAGTATGTTTGTTGTCAAAAGAATTTTTTTGTGTGTTTGATTTTTTTATAACTTTTTATTGAAGGAACAGTGGTTTACAACATTATATAATTTTCAGGTGTCTAACATTATAATTTGCCATCTGTATGTTTCTATCTGTATCACCATACAATAGACCCCCTTTACCCATTTCACCCACCTCCAAGCTCCCTTCCCCCCTGGTTACCAGCAATCGATATCTGAGTTTGTTTTGTTTTGGTCATTTGCTTTATTTCTTTTTTCTAAGATTTATTTTTATTTATGTATGCATAGCTGATACCCTTATTCTTATATGCTTTGTTTCTTTATAGCCATGTATGAGTGAAATCATCTGGTGTTTGTCTTTCTTCATCTGACTTATTTCACTTAGCACAATACTGGCACGGTTTTATGAAATTTTCTCTCAAGCTTTGTAAACAACTTTGAATCCAGATTTTTTTTTTTCAAATCTGCTCTTGCTTTTCCTCATCACCACAGCTTTATCTCAGAACTTTCCTTATCTGAAATAAAGTATTTCATGTCTCTAAGGATACAGAAGTGATCAAAACAAGCAAGAGCCCTGCTTTCATGCAGCCTCTAGGAAATGTATATCAACTTTCTTTTCTTTAACAAAAGGAGTCTCTTACAGTTCATACACTCTGTACCTTGTCCCCCCCCCCTTAACATTCATCTTCAAGATCATTTTATATCAGTTCCTTATTTTCTTTATATTGTTCATTATTTCCTTATAACCTTGCATCATAGAACAACCATTCTTATTGATGGACATTTAAGGTGTTTTTAGTCTTTTACTATTGTAAACAGTACTACAGTAAACAACTTTCTTGTTCATAGGTCCTTTCACAGTGTGGGAGCAAAGGTATAGGATAGATTCCTGGGAGAAGGGCTTGTGGAAAAATTACCAGATTGCCCTCCGCAGAAATTTACCAACTAACATTCCATCAATAACCTACAAAAGTACCAGTTTTCTTGCTACCTTGAAGCTCTTTATTCTCCTCTGGGTAGGAAACCACTTGGTGGTCTAGGGAAATCCCATAGCTGATAGAACTGAAGGAGCAGTGAAGGCAAAGTGGAAGGATTCTTTCCCCCTCTGCCACCAAGGACCTTTTCTTCAAGGAAGACTGGATTTATTTTTAAGGTCCCTTTATTCCTTAAAGAAAGAAAAACCTACAGTGCTGCCATGGAAGTACCACAAAGAGGAACTGTGTTTCCAGCTAAACCAACCACTTAAAAAGATACGGGGTGCCATTCAGGGTTGTTGGAGCAGTAGGGGAACACATAGCTGATCTGAAATCAAATGGCCACTCGGGAGAGCAATCTGTGTGCTCTCACCCACAGAGCTGCCAGTTTCAACTGGAACATTTGCAGGGCCCATTTGCTGACTTCTTTGTGCAGTGGTTGTGCTGCCTGTCTTAGAGGCAGGGACAGGTTAGGCGAGAGCACCCATGTTATACAACAGTGTATCTGAGCTGCCCTTTATGCCTACCTATTTTTTTCCCTGCTTTCACCCCTTTGTGTGTTTTTAATGGGGATAAGTGTGAGATGTACTGGAGTGCAATCACATTGTGGTCTTAAAAGGATCTCTGATGATAGAAAATATGTCAATTTATTATTTCCCTCGGGACAGAGAAAAAAGTACAAAGGTTCAATGGATGATGAAGATAATACTTGTGCACTGTAGAGCAGTTTTCAACAAAAGATTTTAAGGTGATTTTCCTTTAAAAATATTTTAGTCCCATTTTGTAGGTGGGGAGACAAGACGATTTCGTAGAGACTAAAATGTCCTAGTGGTGGGACCCTGCATAGATTCAGCATCTCTATGATCCTTTCGGGTTCTTTTCACTCCCTCTAGTGGAATTTGGTTCTTCACATCAGAGTTTCGTGCAGCAATAGCAAGCACTGTGCTATTGTGTGTGATCTTTTGGGTACCAGAGTCACAGTTTCATCTTATCTTCAACCTGATGACTAGGTCTGTGATCAGAACTAGCTCTTGTATCTACAGCTCCAGTTTCTTTAAATAACGATTAGCCCAGCAGATCCTGGGCTGCTCTCAAATTCAGGAAGCATTCTGGTGAGGCTCAGCAAGGAGGTGGCCGCTTGTTATTTGTCACGCAGGGTCATTCATAATGAATCAACAAAGCATTGACAATAGTTTTCTTGTAAACTGAACAAACCTTATAAATGGTGTGTGGTCTCCCCTCCCCCATGAATTAGTTCCTTTGTCCTGAAATGTGTGGTTAGCACAGATATTCATTCTGCTCTGCTGGGAGAGTGGCAGAGTCTAGGGAGGTACCCGGAATGTGCAAGACAAGTCGACATTTTACATTTTGGTCTCTTATATCAGAGTTGGAAGTATCTCATTTGTACCTTGGAAAAGTCAGAGAAAAAACATATGTGGAAAGCATAGAAAACTTTCTAAGCTATCTAAGTGATCAATTTTAGGACACAAAAATGTGATAGCTACTTCCTCTCTTTTATGTGTCCTAGGATGAAAGGAAATTAAGACTGCAGAAACAGTTTTTAAATTGCTTTGTATGGCTGCTTGAAATTCATTGTATGATTGCCTGTTTTTTAAAACCTAAATAAGGAGGGCTAAAGTACTCAGAAGGAAACTAATTGCTTTAAGCTTTTGCTCCTCACTGTATGCTATTCTCTGCTGTTACATAATCTTGGATATTGAGCAACTGAATGAAAAAACAGTGTCTTATTTAAAGTAAATGGACAAACATCATTTGCTGCTGGCATCTTCTCTGACTCAGGATGGGTGGGGGAACATCTCTTAGTTAAATTTACTGCAACTTAAAGTTCAGAATATTAATGTCATTATCAAAAACACGGAAGCAAAAATTCATAGAATTGAAAAGAGTGAATCTATGTGAGCGGAGGTTTTTTTAAAAAAACAAACAACAACAAAAAAACCTTGAAATGTTCAAGTGTTGCTGCTTGTCTTTGTAAAAAGGCAAACTATGATTCCATAATTTCTGACATATTGTTATCAGGTCGATTGTGTGTTGGAATGTATATTAGAACAAACATAGATTGTTATATGAAAAGAATGGTAATATTCAAATTTGACTTCATATATAACATTACTTATAGCACTATACCACGTTAATCTCATCTATTTCCTTTCAGATATAATTCACTTAATGATAAATTTCTATTAAGGTATATATGAGTGTATTTCTCTCTTTTAAAAAGAATGATCAAAATCATTGGTAATGCATGAAAACAAGTCAGTGATTAAGATCACATAAACCCATGTAATATGTATATTCAATCCAGAATTGTCTTAGGGTCATTGTAGCCATAGAGTTTTCAAATAAATTATTTCAATATAAAAGTAGATTATGTACTTCCCCTGTGGCTGGCCAAATGTCTTTCAACAAAGGGTAAAATAAGAAGGCTATTTTTTGTGTAAAAGAGTGATCTTTTTAGTCATGCTTGACTGCCTTTTCAGGACTGTCTCCATTTCTAATGAGATATTCTTGAACTCATTTGAACCAGAAAGTTTTGTAAATTTGTGGTACGTTTTTACATGAACTATCATGATTTTTTAAAACGGTCAGGGCTGGCGCAAAGGGAGAGTAGTTTAATAATTATCTTGAGTGCTAGATTATAATTTTGAGCTGACGTTTACAGGACAAAATCTAGAATACTGAAAATACATATTTTTTACTTTACTATTTTGTACTTCTTGGCAATTCTCATTTCATCTTATTGGCTGCTTACAGGTATCTTGCTATTCGACTCTCAGTTAAATTTCAGTTGAAACTGTCATAAAGAACATCATAACAATAGTTTTTTAGTCATATTTTTCAGAGTTCCTGATACAGACAGGTAGTAATGACCCTTCCAGAATAATGAGGAAAAAAGTGTTTCCTATAAATTGTAATGCTCTGATTTGAAATAGATTTGACTTACTTGCAATTTTATAAATACTAGCTTTTTCTTTTTCCTTATGAACAGAGCAGAAAATTCCTGAGTATGGGAACACACACACCCATACACTCATACATAGAGGTGAAAGGGAACATTTTGAAAATTGAAAGTAAATTTTGAAATGTTCATTAATATGTGAAAACATATTTAAATAACTATTCTCTAATATTTTAGCATTTTCTACATTTAGTTAATTTTCTAATTTTCCTGAAAGTCGCTAAAAAAAAAAAAAAACTCAACAAACAGAAAACCGGTTAATAGATCTTAGCCTATCAAAAATCAACTCCATATTGTACTCATTCCCAATCTTATTTCTCTACTTATACTTTGAAACAGACACATTGCTTGTTTTATATTTGTATTTCCCTCAAGTTCCCTATTTTTAACCACTGCAACAAATGCCGTTTTTCCTTATTCTTTTGCTTTTCCTTAAATTTTAGAGCAAATGATGTGTCCTCTCTCTCCTGAAATTGATCATTCTTTTTAAAGATTTTTTTTACCCTGTGGTGCTACACTGAAAAAGTCACCCAGCTAAAATGAGTTACTTCATTTTCAAATAAAAACAATAGTGTTTTCATGCCTGCACTTATTATTATTCTGAGAATGTACTAATTTGTTACATCCAAGATGACGGTTCGTTGGGTCTGTGAAAAGGGCAACGTGCCAACTATAGCAGGGAAGTAAAAGGACTTCTTTCATGGGAAGTAGTGGGACAGAAAGTAGCCCGCAGTTCAGTGGGTATCAGGAGGCACGCTGCCAGTGGAGTCATCCCAGTATCCCAGTCATCCCAGGGTTTCCTGTGTTGGTTCTGAATCAAGCAAAAACTATGATTTCACTAAATGTCAGCCTGGGCAGCCAAATTTTCAAACCTGCTATTGCTCTAAGGAGCAACTGATAAATGTTTTATCCCTGCAGGCACTGGCTGATGTGGCACAAGGGTTTTGAATGTGTGCAGTGCAGTGCATTATTACTTTTGGCATTAAGCTTAGATAATTGTCTACTTACTCTGAGCCGGTAATAGCAAAATTCAAGTGGAGGATATTTTTATAAAGTAAAACTACAAAATAGATTTATCTATATTACTGTGGATTTTTTTTTAATTGTTGTTCTTCTCCCCTATTAAATTTGAATGATAATGACGTTTGATTCTATACCTTTATTCGGCTCTAAACCAGGGTGGTCTCATAATTTTGTTTTACATGCATGACATTGCTTAAGGTCATTAGTTGTAAATCGCAGTATAAAAAGACTGAAAATATATTCAGTACTTTGTAGTTTCCGAATACACATTTAAGAGCTGCTATGAAAAGTCGGGACCTACATGGCAGATTTTCTGGCACTGAATGGTCAATTTAGTGATGTAGATTAGTGAATCCAAACAGTAAGTGGAGAGAGACTATAATAATGCTTTGATATGTCCCTCTGTTGAAGCATATCCTGGTTGATCCATTTTCTGTAATTGTGAAATTTTCTTGCCCCTATGGCAAAATGTTCACTTCTTTCTGATTTTTCAAGAATATAAACCAAATAAAATGATCAGTTGTAAAAATAATTTTCAACTGCTTTGGTACCACCGAACTAAGAAATTAAAAACAGATTTGGATTGATCAACTGAGTTTTATTTTGTTGGAATAAACTTTCTTTTGAGAACATTTGCTTTTTGTTCAACATGTATTTGTTGAATTTTCTTGCAATATAAAGTATTAACTCATGGCCCTTTTTATTTTAAAGGGGAAGGTACTTTAAATAACATTTAAACAACAACTATTTTAATAATAATAATAGTTATTTTATCTAAATCTTCAAATAGGTCTTATTTAAAATGTGACTGATGGTGTTTTGAGTCCTATTTCATTTTTGTAACTATTCATATTCCTAAGAAATGAAAACAAGTACTGCCTTTTGTAATTTTTCATAGATTACACATTTGATTTTCTTGACAACTTCAAAATTAAGAATTCTATGTATTTTTTTTTTCATTCCAAATGGAAACTGACTGAACTTTCAATGAAGACAACTGAAAATTGGAATTGTTTAAAGATAAAAACAAAAATACACCGTTGTAACAGATTTTAACTGAAGTAGATTATCAAGTGGACTGCTAATTTTGCTTTTCCAAAATGTTGGATATTTAACCCTCAGAATAATTAAATATTTGTAATAAAGCAGTTAATTCAAGCAGTTTATTGCTGTAATTTGCAAAAGTACATTGAGCTGCTTTCTTTTCAGCTCATTGATAGAGGAACAAACATTTCTTTAATAAGACTACAGCACATTCTAATTTTGTTGCAAAAGCTTAGATAAGGATCAGGCCCCCTCTGAATCACTGCATTGACCTATGACATTGAAAGTGCTGAAGCTCTTTGGCACAAGAAGAGTTAGACAGTCATTATTATGCACAGGACTTTCCAGTTCTAAAGGGGCTCTGTGCTTTCTCTCAGATAGACTTTGTTTGTTGGAAATGAGAACTGTATTTTGGCAGCAAAGGACCAGAACTGAAGCTACTCTGCAGGCAGACTCATTATGACATAATCCTTCATTAATCCTCATTCTCTATTAATAGATCATACAGAAGTTTTGCCTTAGTTGAGCATCTTCATCAAGATGCTGTAGAAAAGCATTACCAGTGAAATGCCCACCTCTAGTTTTAAGGCTCCTGGTTTATTTTCATCTTTATTAGTCGCAAAGATTAATGGTGACAATAATCCTTGGTTTTTGCTTAGCACACAAATGATATACAAGCATCTACAAAGTCTGATCTAACTGGGTCCCGGCGATCTAAATGGGGTGGGGGATGGGGTGGAAAAAGGGGGTAAAACACACCTGGAAAGAAAATATATAAAAATAAAAAAAGGTTTATCGGACTAAATTTTTCTCAGGTGAAATAAAGGGGTTCTAGCTGTAGACCCATGGCAGTACTGACTGAACAGACCAAGTGCCCATATTGCTTTAGAAAACAAGTTTTCATACATTTCAGAGGAGATTCTAATAACATTTCTCTTAATAGGGATTAAATATTACAAAATAAAATATTATCAGTAGGGAGATTATTTGGTTATTTGGTTAAGCAGTATGTACATGTTCCTAAAGGAATATGCTGGAAAACCTCTTTCTTCATTGGCAGGTGATTGCTCTAATAAGAATATGCACACAGTGTTGTCTTTAATGGAGATTGTATCTGTATCGAAACTGGCTAATAGTCCAGGTCCCCGATGGCAATGCTACCACTAATGCTTATAATATTAGCAAAATGTATGCTACCAGAAATTTTAAGTACATATTGTTAGAATGCCTTGCACACATTTGTTGAATTGAACAAAACTCAAATAAGTTAAAGAATTTGTCCATGAACACACATATTGTAATGCTTTCATTTGACTTCTTACAACTTTTAATTCTTTAATTTATATTCTACAGTACAGAGAATTAAGATTTATTAAACAACTGTTGTAAATTGATCACCTCCTTAGGTATTTTACATATGATATCTAAATTAATTTTAAGACTAATAGTCTAAGTAAACGGAATAGAATCACGATAGGACTTCTAAGACAAATGCTATACTTTGTGTTCTCTTGATATTCAAACTATGTTGGAACCTAGAGTTGACACTGAAAATGGTCAAAGGAAAGTCCAGTCAAAGCCTGCAAGATCAAAATATGACTGGTATTTGTGGTCTGGGGACTCTTTTTGTTGTTCATCAGAAGTGTCTGGTGGTGAATGATAAAGCAACACAACTATATGTACATAAACTTGTCCCCCAGAAGGGCATTTTTGCAATATCAAATGCACATACTTTTAATATTCTACCAAATAAGAACTTTGAAGTTACCATGACAAGCCTGGAACAGCAAACCTAAAAAGTCAATCTCCCGAGGGTAGGCAGCTTTTCAGAAATGTTTGGCTAGATCTTCATTTATTTGCTCTTATTATGTGGTTTCACTTGGAAGTAATAATAATTAGTTAGTTTCTATTTTAAAAGGTCCTACACAATAATAGTATTATTGCATGTAAAGAAAATAAGGATATGAAAAAATGCTAAAAATATAATAAAAATTGTATTAAATTTTTTGTATCATAGCCATTTGGACTTGGCTTTTCTTGCTGAGTTTTCTGATGATTGGATATTTAAGAGGCTTCTGGTCTCTCCCGTATATTATTTACCTGTTGCCCCAGTCATGTTACCACAGATTTAGTGGCATAAAACAACGCAAATTTATTATATTACATTCTTGAAGTCAGACAACTGAAAATAGGACTGCATTCCTTTTGGAGACTCCAGCAGAGAAACTACTTCCTTGACCTTTCTAGCTTCCAGAGGTCACAGACATCCTTTGGCTTGTGGCCTCTGCCTCCATCTTCAAATCTAGCAATAACACAGATTGTTCATTTTTCTTCCTCTCTCTTCTTTGGGTTCATTTCACAAGCCTTCTGTCTGACTTGGATTCTTCCTGCATTCCTCTCATAAGGACCCCTGCAATTACATAAGGATGATCCAGGATAAACTCCCTTTCTCAAGTTCCTTAATGTGATCACCTCTGCAGAGTCCCTTTACCATCCAACTTAACAATAGGTCCAGAGATTAGGGTGCAGACATCTTTGAAGGCAGTTACTCAGCCTACCACATTCCCTGTCACTGGGAGAAGAATAGGGGACTGTTTTCCATTTCCTGTGCTGAGATCGCTGGGTTTCCACCTTGGCTGGGAAACATTTTAAATCTCAATGCCTAGATGCCTAGGGTCCCTCACAGATTTGATAGTAACAAATCTCTGAGGGTGGCTCAAAAGCCATCAGGAATTTTTAAAGTTCTCCCACCCCAAGATAATTCCAAAGTGCACTTGTGGTTAAGAATCACTCATTTAGATTTTCCTTTTCTTGAAGATCCTCTTAGGGCATGGCCCAGGGAAATAAAAGTGCCTCATTTTCACTTCAAAGTTTGTTGAGAGGCCAAACAAAATCTAAGAGAATGCATATTTTAATGACTCAGTGTTTGTTAATTTAGATTAGCTCCAGCTTGCTATAGTCAAGGGGACAGAATGAAGACAACTTATTCTGCAATTACCAAGTTCAACCACTAATGATTTAAATTACTTAAATATGGAGGTGAATCTTGTAAAATCTGAATATGTAAATTAAAAAGCACATTCTTTTCTATTTTTTCCTATGAATCTGAAATAATTCCTATGATTGCACTTTTATGTTTGCCTCTCCACATATCTAGAAGTATCTGCTAATTTGGGAGAGCTTATTTTAGTCAGACTTTGGATATTCAATCAATATATAATCATTAAATAAGTAAAACTTTAACCATAGCCTCATCATGCCTGTCTTTCTGTGTGTGCACTCGTGTGTACATGTATAGTCACAAGCCACAATTAACATAAAATGACCAGCTGGTGACTGTATTTTGATGCTACAAAGACAGCAATGAATATAGAGACTGAATTGTTCAGATGAAGGCATGAAGTCTGCAAACCACTTTTGCCTTACTTCCACATAGAAGACAAAGTGTGGGAAATGTCACATACACACTAACTGGACTGTGCATTTGTATAGATTATGGGATTAAGGAATAAAATGTTTGGGGTTATGGAATCAGTTAAGGAATCAAACTATCCTCTCAAAATTTTACCAAAAGTGGGGTTGGTTTTGAGTCATTTGATAGATTCCTACTAACAATTTAAATAGTTGGGGATCATTTATTAATAATAAATATCAATAATGTCATTATATAGTATACTAAATTTTTCAACTGTGTTGGATAAAGTTCATCAGCATTTCAACAAACACTAAAACACAAAAAGTTCCACATGCAGAAGGCACTATATCTATGCATATGTAAAAACTGAAAGTTATTCTTTAGTCCACATTAATTACTTCATTTGATTTTGTTCTCATACTATTCTCATAATAAACCATTTGATATAAATACAAATATCACTCCATTTTATAGATGAGCAAATGGAGGAGAAGAGAGGCTTAGTCACTATCAAAATAATACAAAAGGAAGTGGCAGAGCCCCGAGGCACACAACATATGATTCTTAACTACCCTAAACCACTTCAGTTGAAGCTAGAGAAAGGCTTTTCTAACTTTAAAGTGTTGTGAATTCACATTCATAAGAACTCTGCTGCTAAACTAAGAGAGAACAAAGTACAGACCAGAGCTTTGTGAACAGACTGGTTTGCAGGACATGAGATCACAATGTGAAATTTTACAACAAAGGAGAGACATTCAAGAAATTTGATTTTTCGTTTGGAATTACGTTATGTGCTTGTTTGGTAGTGGTTTGTATTTATGTGTGTGCCCCTTTGAAAATTGACCATTTGAAGGCAAATTAATTTGCTCCATGTCTTTTTTTGGTCTCTATATAAAATATTTAAACTGTATATTCATGAAAAAGTGTTTTTCAATCTGTTCCTTAAGTCACACGTATTAGAATTACCTGCATGCTAAAAATGCATTTCCTGAACCCACTTTGGATCATCTGAATCAAACTGCTGAAGATCAGGACCTGGGGAAGCTGTTCTCCTTTTATATATCTATTAGGTGATTTGTAGTAGAAATTAATTTCATTTGTCCAAAATTTAGACCTTGAAATCAATGCTCATTACAATGATTTAGATAGACAATACAAAGCTTCAGGAAAGTAGGAGAATGATAATGATCTACTCTATATTCTATTTTCCTTTATCTCTATTTTCTCATATTATCTTCATCCTGCCCTTTTCTTTGCTTATCAAACATTAGCTGAAGCTTCTACAATCTGCAACAACTAGATTGATATAGGATACATAACTGTTGTCAAATAATTTAGAAGATTCTGCAGACTTCATCCTCATTGTTCCAATATGTTGGAGAGGTCCTACCATGAAGAAATTTATTTAACATTGCTAAATCCAGCATTTTCCGAATATTTTACCCACATCTTTATCCATATATATATATAGAGAGAGAGAGAGAGAGAGATCTTTCTCTCAAACAATCTGTTACCCTATAAAGTACCTTTAGAAAAGTGACAATGACATTTTTTAATATTAAAATGTAATTAGTAGATGGGATTTGCTGGTATTGCATTCATTACTTTTTTTTAAAAGATTGATTTATGCATACAAGAACTGGGATGTAGTCCAGAGGTGTGGGGTGATGAGAGGATTCACCAGAGACAGAGTGGGGAGCAGAACAGGCAAATCTACTGAAGTACACTGCTGAAGGAAGCAGCAGATGAGGCAGGAGAGGTCTGCTGTGCCATGTGGGAAGCTCCCTGGACAGGGATCGGACTCCTGCTGCAGTGGCTGCAGATAGCTTCATAGTGCTGAGACTTAACCCATTGCACCACCAGTGAAGCCCTGCATTCAATGATTTTTTATACAACCATAACAAAGAGGTAAAGAGCAACGAGCTTCTTATAAATTGCCCCTGCCTTGAAGTCTTCTAGTAGAAGACTTCACCTATACTAAAGTAAATAGAAGCAGTCCTAATTATTGTTATACTAGACCTTGCTTAAGGATTATAACTTAAATATCTCTACTTCTTAGAAAAATATAAGCTCAACCAATTCAACTATTTCATTATAAATCTGGGTAAATAACTCAATATCATTTTCTTGGTCTCTGTCTCATTGTTATTTATCAGTTTTTCTTGATTTGCCTTAAAATTATTAAAGCAACACATGTACTTTAAAAACTCACAGACAGAAGCATATTAAGGCTATGGAAAAACCAAAGTGACACCCCATTCTAACATGTCAATTCCATTCCCTAGGAATGTTACTGCATTTCTTTCAATGTTTTTCCTATATTGTATTTTCACATTATGCACATACAATACATAGAGAATAAATATATAAAATATATATTTTTACAAAGTTTGCGTCTTCTATTCTAAAACTTACTGGTCTATTAAACATATTGCCTCAGGTTTCTGAAATGCCCTGTAAATAAGGTACTTTTCACAATTTCTGAAAGTACAGTGCCATAAGCTATATAAAAAATAACAACTGAATCTAGTCTGGAAAGGAATTCAAATGAGTGAACTGCTTGCCTAAATATCCAAGTGTCATTCTGTTAATAATGTCTCAACGCAATAATACTTAGAATGTATTCTCACACCTTAGTTATAAGTGTGTCATGTGAGTGACTCGACAAAAGCAAAGTAAATAATCCAGTCAAAAAAATCGGCAAAAGAGCTAAAAAGTCACTTTTCCAAAGAGGAAATGCAAATTGCCAACAGATGTATGGAAAAATGTTTAACATCACTTGTAACTAGGGAAATGGGAATCAAACCCAAAATGAGATACCACTTTACACCAAGGAGAATGGCACATGTTAAAAAAAAAAAAAAAAAAAAACAGAAAACAACAAATATTGTCAAGGATGTGGAGAAAAAGGAACTCACCTGCACTGCTGGTGGGAATGCTAACTGGTCCAACCACTATGGAAAGCTGTGTAGAGGTCCCGCAAACTACACTAAAAATAGAGCTTCCATATGACCCAGCAATTCCACTCCTAGGAATCTACCCAAAGGACACAAAAACATTAATTCAAAAGGATACCTGCATCTCTATATTTATTGCAGCACTATTTATAATAGGTAAGATATGGAAACAACTTAAATGCACAAAAATAGATGACTGGATCAAGAAGATGTGGTATATATACATGATGGACTATTACTTAGGAATCAAAATTATAATCTCATGGCATTCACAGCAACATCAATGGAGCTGGAAGGGATTATGTTCAGTGAAATAAGTCAGAATGAAAAAGAAAAATATTGGATGGTTTCACTTATAGGGGGAATGTAGGGGAATCAAATAAAGGATCACAGAAAAAAATAATTATAATAAAAAACAAAATTAACAGGTAACTATAAATCAGAGACATTCTGCAGGGGAGAGAGAGCACAGGAGACTATGGTGATGGTTCACGGGTGAATTAGTGGTGGGAATTTTATGGGGCTACATCTGGGAGGAGAAAGCATACATTGTACGAAAAGGAAGAATGATGTTTTAAAAAAAAGTGTGTTGTACAATTTTCGCAACTGAGTTCTATATAAACATATTTGCAAAGTAATCAAACTCGTGCTGCAGTGGCTCTGGATAGCTTCATAGTGCTACGTTTAACCTATTGTGCCACCAAGGAGGCCCTACATAGGGTCATTTCTTATGGACATGACCTCCTTATTACTTACATCAGTATAATATTAATATTAGAGATGGAAAGGTATTTATTTTTTTAAGAGCTATCCATTTATGCACACAAGCTGGGGTACAGGTCAGAGGCATGGGGGAGCAAGAGGGTCCATCAGAGACAGAGTGGGGAGCAGAACAGGCAGATGGACAGAAATACACTGCTGAGGGGAGCAGCAGGCGAGGAAGGAGAAGTCTGCCGCCCCATGCGGGAATCTACCCAGCCATTTGTCAAACTCATGTCGCCACTGCCCACAGCTCCACAGCACAGCACCCAGCTGCTGTGCCACCAGAGAGGACCTGGAAAAGTATTTAAATATGACCTGTCCAACTCCTGAGATTGAAAGAGATTAAATCACATACTCAACAGGTATCCAACGTAAGGGCATAAGGGATAAGCTTCCACCTCTCAATAAGAGGACTAGAAAGAATTTGTGGTCATCTTTAATCTGCCATTTGCTAGATATTCTAAAAGAGATGAACACTTAGGTATCCTTTTCATTGCAATCCTTCATTTCATTGACTATATTCATTATATTACTGTCTTTCTTGCTGTCTGTCCTTGTGTTTTGTTAGGTCTTTATCCACATATAGTCTCTTATAAGACTATATCATATCCCAAGGACACTTTTTTTCCAGGGGAGGGGACACTCAATACTCTTGAGGGCAAGAGAGAATAGGAGAGTGACCAGGGTTAAAACAGTAAGTCACCTAGCATCTTTTGTTTATAGGATGGGAATTAGAAAGGCTCAGGGGTCAGGGTGGTAATATTAGTGTCCTTAGTCATTTGAAAAGGAATAGCATCTACCCATCATAGGTTTGTAGAGCCCACGATGTAAGTCACAGATGCCTGCATTTGGCATCAATTGACTGGTTGGGTAAGCAGCTGTTTCATCCAATGATCTTTGAGTCTCTAGATTTTTAATACTTAACAGCTGAATATGTGGTATATATGACAAATAAGCATATATATCAACAGACATTTCCAACATAAAAAGTAATTGCTAAAAAACGAAATGGATAAAATTATTCATCCTGGTTAGAACCAAAATAAAAACAGTCATAAGGTGACATTTTTCTATCCAACAAATTGCACATTTTTTTCTACATAATACTTAAGTCTATTGAGGTTTTCTTGAAGCAGGTGCTCCTTTGGCAGGGTGGGGGTAATTGTACTTGGGAAAACACTGTTGACAATACAGACATAAACACTGAAATAGCTTGGAGGGGTTGATAATTCCAGTAATAGGAATTTTACCTGAGAACATTATTCAAAAGGAAGTTTTTATAACCCCTAGGATGTTCCCAATAACTTTATTTTTAATTGGAAAATTGAAAGCAGGCTAAAGTCCAATAAATGAGAAATGGTGGGTAAAACTATGATAGGTCAAATAGACTAAACATTAAATGGATGATGATTACCAAAGCCATGTAATTTCATAAGCATATATTATGTATGTAAAAGCAAGATGTAAAATTGCACACACATTGAGATTGACAAATTAATTGTATATCTGCATATAGGTAAATCCTGAAAAGAATACACACATGGCAATCAAAGTATATTTAGTCTTATATCAGGCATATATATGTTTTTCCTCCATTAGTAATATTTATTTGATTAACAATAGTAATTATAAATTAAATAAAATAAAGAAACTAAGAAGTGTATATTTTCACTTCTCAAAAGATATCATGTGCATTCTGTGCATATTCTTTTTTATTTTAAAGATTTATTTATGAATACAAGAGTTGGGGTATAGCCAGACCTCTGCACATATTCTTGATCGTTCCTGCCTAGGATATGAAAAAGAGAAGAAATGTGTATGCTTTGCTTAATATATATAATTTAAAGTAGATCCTTCCTGAATTTAAACAGAATTCCAATGGGTTCTCATAATTCATTTTGGTTGTTACACTTAATGGTGTAACAAGAGAATCAAAGCAAGACTCTAAAAATATTTTTTGATGCAAGATGATATACCTTCATTCAATGTTTTAGCATTTCCAGTGACAAGAAAGTCACTAACTCAAAAGCAGTATGCTCACTTTACACATTTGCATTCATTCATTCATTCACTATAAATATATTGAGCCCATTTCATTCTGTTTAGAATGAAAAGCTACAACACTGAAAGTGACATCAGTTAGAAGCCTTTCTCATCCATGTAGGTGAGAGATGATGAAGCCTAAATTTAAGCAGAACCAAGAGAAAAAAAATGGAAGATCAAATTTAAAACATATTCAGAAAACAAATTAACTAGATTTAATGACTAACTCCAGTCCAGATTCAAGGGAAGGGATTAGTTTCCACCTCTCAATAAGAGGACTAGAGAGAGTTTGTGGTCATCTTTAATCTGCCCTCACCCTCTTTTTATATTCTATACATTTGCTTTAAAATCGAAGCTCATCAGAGTCCAGATATCTTTATTGTTTCTTCTCTCAATTTTTAAATGCTCATTTCTGTTCTTCCGTTGAGAGACATTTTTTTTTAGATTTAATGATTTTCTTTCTTTTTTGAGTCAATCTTCTCAGCTAAGGTCTGTATCCATGGACTAATCTAGATCTTGTATCTTAACTTAAAAAATCCATTTTCTGAATTCTAAGCAATGCCTCTCAAATTATTGTTAATATACATAAAATTCACTATATGATGTTGTTAAAATGCAGATTATGATTGCTGAAATTCTGTTTTGGTAAATGAACTCCTAGATTCTACAATGGTGCTAGTCTTCACACCATACCTTGTCTCAAGAGTCTACAGTACTTACATTACCTGCTTAGTTCACTTTGCTCCATGTCACTTTACCAATCATTTCCTCCTCTGGGCAGAAAAAATTCCACATTGGTACTATTTCCTGAGCTTTCTCTAGTGATGTAATTGGAAATCAGCCAAACCAATAATTTATCAAGTGCTTTTCTTTGTTGAACACCAAGAATCGGGTCTGGGGAAAAACATGTGTCCAGATAGGTAAACCTGTCTATCATAAATATATTTTAACACTGTGTCTATTTTATACTCTGCAAGATACTGGTAACATTTTTATAGCATCACACAGCAATGATGGTTTAATTATCTTCATCCTATAGAGAAGGAAACAGAGGTCAGCTAAGTCACCCTAGGGCAAACAGCTGGTAAGAATTAAGTGCCGCCTCCTTCATCTGGATCATCAGACAGACACTAACCTAGACAAAGTTAAAAGGGGAAAAAAAGTCCGAAGACAGGGGTGGGGAGAAAAAAAAAAATCCAAAGACAAGCATTGCTTATTTACTAATCACATAAACCTATATTCTGAAAGCAGCAACCCTAAAGTCTGGGAGAATAAACTCAAATGAGGTTTCTGGGTACCTGGAAAAAATAAAATGATCTATTTGGACATAAGAAAGATCATTCTGGTTGCAATTTCTATTAATAGTCATAGAGAAAGATACTCTTACTGTCCCCTGTCCCCCCAAAACAGCTGTATGAGATGAGTAACTAAGTACCCCCCCCACCCCCAAAACAGGCTAGGTGTAGCGATGGCACTGACATGTTGAAGTTGTATTGAGAGCTTTTCTTCTTTGTTGAACACCAAGAATCAGGTCTGGGGGAAATCTGTAAGTACTATAATTAACTTCAATTTTAATTTCTGGGTGTCTTTTATTCCCTAACTGCTGCCAAGGTTCTCCTTCAGTCCCATCAGTTAAGAGCAGTCCTTCTGGGAAACTTGGACTCAAACGAGATATGGGTTGACTGAAAAAGAATCCACTGGTTTCAAGCAACCAGTTTGATTTTTCAGTTTTGGAAAGACTTTGGGCAGTTGAATTTTAATATTTCATTTTCAAACTGTTTTAGTAGACATTTGATCTTTATTTTCTCTGTCTTTTTTAATAATTCCTCTTTTCTAGTAATATTGCTTTTATTTATATGTGTTTGTACATAGCTCTGTGTGTATTTGCTCTGTTATGAATTGAGAGCACTGGCACCAGAAATTTTGTCCTTCAGACCTATTCCAATGTTGTTGCAATTAAGGTCTTCACATCTTTTAAAATCCATTTTATGTTTCTTGAAATCTCCGTATCATTTATCTATTAAAATTCCTGTTTGCCCAGAATTTAATAGTGACCCAGAGAGAACAGATGGAATGAAAATAGAATTTATTTGAGGCATTAGGCTTAAGAAATAGAAAAAAACAAAAACTGGCCTACTGTGTAATTTTGTTGTAGGGTGAGGACAAGGATGAGAATGGCTGACCAAGCCAAAGGCTAGCCAGCATCCATTTCTATTCCGGCACTCACTGAGAAGTAAGCTTGTGTGTGGTGTGCTGGGTGGTCTGGAGTTTTAAAGCTGGGCTCAATTTCAGTCCTCGTGATACTCGTGCTCTAGACAGGGAGACAGATAAGAGAATAAAAAGAAGACCATGCTATGAGAATAACATTAGAACAGACTTCTTACAAAGAAGATAGAGGATATTGAGAAATGTTCTTGGAAAGGACTGAAATTGAGTCACAACTTAAAGGATAGACAGAAATTCAATAAACAGGAGTGAATGGTAAAAATAGTTAAGAGAAAAAATACCCTATGCTATAATCCCCCACAGAGGTGGGAGAGGGAAACTTGTGTACAGGGAAGGTGGGATTAATAGAAAGATGTGCATGACAGACTGTCGAATTGAAGCTAGACAAGTAAACCCCCTTTGTATACTTTTACCACTGGTACATGTCCTCTAAGATCGATGTAGCTCACTTCTTTTTGTAAGCACACATCCTTTCCATAAGGACAAAATTGAGAATTTTGTCTTCACTGATAAGATAGAAGTTCTATTTTCCTTCTTGGGCTTCATAACAATGTGTGTCCTATCTATAGTCCCCATCACTTTTCAGGCCTATCCATATTCTTTTAAATGGTGGGCATCTAGCTACTTAAATATGTTAGTATACTGTGAATATGCAAGGGAAATAGTTTATTTAGTCAGAGCTTAATGAAAACAGAATATAAATCTTTGACGTTTCCTTTTTTTCTTGCTTAGTTCACTTTTAACTTTATTCCCCTTCTAGCTTATGTAGGATGTCTCTATTTCTATTATGAGAGTTATTGAAAGATGCTGATAGAAAGACTGCGCTTTGAATTAATTTGACGAACTTAAATTGCCGTATTCATGATTTTGTGGGCCTCATAAAACCATAGTATTTCAAATTACTATATTGTTTAAAGTGACTATCCATCTGCATTTTGAACAAATCATAGGTCACAGATAACTCCTCATCAAAATATTTACTGATAAGGGTAGCCAGAATCTGTTTTCACCTTCATTTATACTCTTTTTCAAGATGTGAAGGCAATACATTTTTCTCTAGCCTCCATCTGCTTTCCTCACCCCCTCTCCTTTTGCTCACAGCATGGAAACTAGAGTTACAGCTTAGCCTGTTTTGCTTATGGAACTGTGCCAGAAGCAGTTTTGAAGGTGTTTTAAAAATGAAGACATCTGGCAGCTGGCATACTTACAATTCATTTGCCAACGACAAGTTGCACGCTGCTGGAATTTTCAGCTGAAGGTCACGCACCAGGTAAGAAGCAGTCAGGTGGAGCTGGTGCATAAGAAACCACACACTGAAAAATTGTTGCTGTGTGAAGTTGGGTGGGCTAAATAAAGAAGCTTGCTTGTCTCCTTGTCCACCCACCCCCCTGTCACCAGACCCTTTAAAAGACATCAGAGAAAAGATAATCCAAGCCCAGAAAACTGACAGTGAATCACAAGGCTCTATGTGTGTGACTTGTCAGCAAAAGTCCTGGAATAGACAAGAGGAAAGGGTGCTTAGGGGGGAAAAAATATATAAAAAAAGAATAACACAGTGTTGGACAAACCTGTTTCTGTCAAATGAGTGGTCCACTTTTTCAGAAAGAAATAGCCTAAGGGTTTCAGGATTTACAGCTTTCCCTGTTAGTGAATTACTAACATTTCACCAATGCATGCTCTGTGTTCTTGATAGCTGATAGTATAATATTTATATTTTGGGCTTTCTACTTTGAAATCTTTTCTTGTGAGTCGGTGTCAGTAAGTACTCATACCAAGTCAGTTGGTTCTGTGACTTTATGCTTGTGTAAAATAAAGCTATGCTTTATGGTTTTCAGTTTTGTTTTTCTACAACAGGAATTTAACATCTAAACATGGGTGTTATGAGATTAATACTTGACCTAACAGCAAGGGAGGGAAATTATGAACAATCTCTCTGTCTGGCAAATTTCAGCACTTTAAAAGTAATGTGGGCCACGTGTGACATATCAGCAATGATATATTTGTTTATAAGGAAATAATTTAAGAGTACTTGTATTAGACCATGATATATTTCTATACTACAAGTCTGGGTGTTTTTATTCCCCCCTAAAACTTCTGACCTGAGTTCAGGCCTGTGATCTTAAGTGCAGGACCATAAGTCTTTTATGTTCAAAATATGTGTGGAGGTATTGGCTAGTGGAGAAGGAGATAGTATTGCAGGTACAATTTTATTTAGGGTAGTTGACTATCATCTTATCCCAGAGGGAGATAGAAATACTAGCCTTATAGAGACAGCAAACCTGTGGCCTAAGTACTATAGCTATTCCAAAAATACGTACATTTGTTGCACTCATTATCAACCTGCAGAGTCTTTACATTTTTTAAAGTAGGTTCATGGGAGAGTTCACCTCTTTTAAAATCTGGATTTCTGGTTTCTTTTGAAAATCAGAAAATCAGGCATCAAATGTCCATAGTCCATCAAAAGCACAGACTGCTGGCCTTGCCACTGCAGGTGGTGCTGGGAAGGGTTCTCCAGTGACCTGTACTTCCTCCCCAAGAATACGTATTGCTACTTCAGACATTCCTGAATTTCCCCCCTGAAATCCAAGTGAAAGGGAAAGTGAAATATTTCTCGCATGTTTATCTCTGTCAAGAGTGAGGACATGAAAATAGGCCAGAGGGCTCATTGACACAGTGACACACCACTCTGGCCCTGCTGGCCTTCGAGTTTGTTTCCTTTATTATGAGAAGCACCTCCTCTGCACATCTCAGTTTCTATGAGTTGAAACCCGGGGGATTCAAACTGCCTCCTGGCCCAGCCATGGTCACTAAACTCTACCCCACAGCAGAATTGCTGCAATGTCACAAGTGAACCCTTCTTAAAGATACCTAATATCCAGGTCATTCCAGGCCTTCAAATGCTGTGGATGAAGGAGAACATGGGGGGTTGGAAGCCAGAGCTGAGGAGCTGGCGAAAGGGAGTAGTAAACTGTTTGACAGTGTTATATGACTTCAAAAAGATATATCACTGCAAAAATGTTCTTTATGTTTATAAATTGGTATTGCCTTTCAGAGAATTTTATAGCACCAGGCATTGCTTCTTTCATTGAAATTTAATAGTTACAAAATCTGGGGATTTTTTGTTTTGTTTTGTTTTTAAAGAGAAAACACCACAAACATGGAAGGTATACCTGGTAAAATGTAGATGTCTGCCTGGTGATTTTAGTGGTCAGATATGAAAGCAATGAAGCAGTAACCCACTATTTTCACGGGGCCATCCATTTAGTGTAATTGCTCCCTGAGGAGAATTTTACAGTTCTTAGAATTGTTAACTATGTGAAGTATCACCTCATGTAAACTAAACTAAAGACTTAAGAGATGAATTATAAATGCTTAGAAAGAGATTTTTGAAAGAATATTAATGGTATGTCAGTTTTTCATCTTTTCTTTAAAGCTTATTTGTTTTTGTTTCCCTGTCAAGTGCCTCTCAGATGAGGCCAATCTGAAATCCCTGCTATGTTTTCCATTATCGCATATAGCTCTCCATTCAGACCTTCTAGTATATAAAGTCAAACCTAAGGAGCATTATTATATCACAGAATATTGTAGCTCTAAAGTGATACTGCAAAATTTGTTTTCATTCTCCTTTTGAATAAATCTGTCGTTTTTACTTATATGTAATTTCATTACTGGGCTAAAGAGAAGCAAAGTAGTTTATTGACAGCAAATGTAATCTCTAGTAAGTGGTAGCAAAAGGTAGTTGAGAAAATGAGAAATACAGATAATTAAAAATTGTTGCATTTTGAAGGAATAATTCCTGATGTGTGTGTGTGTTGTTGGTACAGTGACAGGGACTTAATTTCCTTCCAGCAATCAATTAAAAGGATAAAGTAAAGGTATTTTGAAAGTAAAATTAAATTAAATTGAATAATGTAAGAAAATCTGCACATAATCATGTAAAAAGACAACTATAAAGTTGGAAAAAATGGGGATTATTATGTTTTTCATCACGGGAATATTCTTAACATTTTCTCATCAAATTTTACTGAGCACACACTATACTACAATTTAATCATAGAACGAAATTAGTCTATTTCTTCAAAACCCCTCCTTAAATTTATTTTGAAATTGTATTTTATATTAATATTCTTTGACAAAAATAACTATGACATTTGAATAATAATGAATTTGCAAATTGATATTTATTTTATATATTTTATAATTTTTCTTGAAAATAATTTTGTGGATTAAGTAGCAAGCTATTGTCTCTGCTTTGGGGTTCAGAAAGTATAAGTGCCTTATATAGGTATGTGCAACAAATATTATACATGGTAGCAACTCTATGATTTATTTGTCCAGCTCACCATGCTGGGAGAGATGGTTATGTCCCCATTATTAGTAGTAGTATTGATATTAAAATATAATAATGAACTTGATGGCATGATCGAGAGATTTCATTTAAAATTTTGTTTTCTTCAATTAGTGGTTACCAAAAAGAAAGGGGGTAGGAGACTGAGTAAATCAGGACACAGGGGACAATGGCAGGGTGAAGCATAGAATTGGACATTTATGGTTAACTTGAGGTCGTACACATATATGTTGATGATCGATGATGCACACCTGAAATTTTACAATGTTACAATCAACGTTACTTCAATTAAAAATGGGGAAAAAATAAAATTCAAATAAAATAAATTTGGGAGTTATTCATTCACCTAGCCAACACTGAGCACATGCTATATGCAAAGTACTATGATAGGTGCTGGGTCTTTCACTGAAAATGAAACAGATATGGTCATAAAGTTTAGGGACTAGTTGGAAAGACAGACATTAAATAAATTTTCTCACTTTTATGTATGAAACTAGGACCCACCAGGCATGTTCCTAGTTTGAGGCATTTGCTCTCACCACTGCCTTGTTTGGACTACTTATCAAACCTCCCTCCCCACTATTTTAAGTCTTTACTCAAATGTCACCCTCTCAGTTGAACAATGTGTAATTCTAAATCCAACCAGATGATCTTTAAATGTGAGGATAAAATGCAGGCATTTAAGAAATCCGTTCAGGTAGAAATATTTGAGTATACAAAGAAAACAATAAAATTAGTAGGAAAAAAGATATTAATTACCAAAAATAAAAGAGATCATTAAAATATATAGTTATCAATACTTACAGTGATGTAAATTTTTAAACATATTAATAATGTGGAACTAAACTCCAAATGAGTTCAACATAAAGTGAAAAAGTGAATTTTAGTGAAGAAGAAAATGATAACATGCTGGGGTTTATTATCTTTTATTTGGAAAGATAAATGCACTTAAACATATGAGTTTAAAAACTTCATGGTTAACTAATACAGGAATAAAAACAATATATAATTTACATATATTATATATTCCACATATATTATATATCCAGATTTTCACTGAAGATGTGGAGAAAAACTCAATAAATCAAAAAAATTATAAAGAAATAAAAAATTTTTAACAAAAAGTAGAGTTTTATTTTTAAAAAGGATAAACTCTTCCCGTTTGCAATAACATGATAGAACTAGAAGGGATTATGCTAAGTAAAGTAAGGCAGAGAAAAATGTATGATTTCACTTATATATAGAATATAAAGCAACAGACAAAACTAAAACAAATCCTAGAAATCTGACTGTAGAATTGTAGAGGAAATTGGGCCTTGGGAAACAGAGGTGGGAAGAAACCCAAAGGACTATGACTGAGGATTGTGGCGGGTGTGTTGTGGTAAAACACATCTAAAGAGGAGTGAACTAGTACTTCTGAATCATATACAATATTGTAAACTAACATTACCTCAATAAAATAGATAATAAAAACTTCATTAAAAGAAAAAAATGAAAAGGTATTAATTATTTAACAGTGATAACATGTCCAAATATTTTACTAGTCACAATGAATATAAAATGTTAATTCTCCTATTAAAAGGCAAAGATTGTCAGGTTTTATTTTAATCTAAGTACTTACTACTTGCCAGAGTAAGTTCCAAAACAAAATTATACAGCATAATTAAAATAAAGGGATAGACATAGGTTTTTCAAAAAGATGCTAATTAACAGAGAGAAAAAAGACTAGTGCAGGCAATATTAATATCCCATCAATCAGATAGGGGAACAAAATTATTAAATTGGACAGAGGAAACTTCACATAAACAGAACAGCCTATCAAGATAAAAATTTCATACATTTTATGCATCCAGCTTTGACATATATAAAACAAAAACTATTAGAAATGTGAGTAGGTAATGTTAAATTCATAATCTTAGTTGGAGAATTTAGTACATATTTCTTAGAATTTGATGATTAAAGCAGCAAAAAAAATGACACATAGCTTTTAATAATGTATATAAAACAAAACCTATACACACACACACACACACACACATATATCTAACAAAAGAATAGACATTTATTTCAAGTACAAATGCATCCCTTTTTGTATACCTACCACACGTTATTTCTCAGGAAGCCGATTAATAAAATTTCAAAGAAAGAAATTACAAGAACATGCACACATTTCAATTCAACCAAATTAGAAATCAACAAAAAATTGATAGTTGAAAACAACCTAACTACTTAAACTTTTAAAAATCTTTTAAATAATTGCTAGGTTAAGAAAGAATAAAACTAGCAAGCAACCATAAATGAGAGACATTCAGCGAGGGAGGGGGAGGATAAGTGTTCAAAACAGGGTAGAAAAGAGCACAGGGATTATGTTGATGGTTCACGGGTGAATTGGTGGTGGGTAACCCATGGGGAATACACGATAATGTAAAAGATAATATAAATATAAAAAGGAAAATAATAAAATATTTAAATATTTACAAAATAATGGAGACTATATAAAAGCATGTGGATACACAGAGATAGATACACAACAAAATACTAAAAGAATAGTGTTTCAAGAAAAGATAATTTAACATAGAAATCTATGTAATTCACTCTAATAATAATAAAGGAGAACAATAATATTGGCATTTGAATACATTTTTAAATTTAAAAATTAACAATATATTTTAAAAATACTTAGCAGGCTTGGAAAACAGGTAAATCTCCACACTTAAAGAACATTTATATCTGTATCTTACCGTACACCAAAATCAGTAATAAAACACTAGAGGTATTCCCATTAAAGTCAGGAATAGGCTTCAATAGATAAGGCTGCCCTAGGCAATGTAAAAAAAAATAGGATTAATAGTAGTATATAGTAACTAATATGAGAGTTATAAATGTTGAGAGAAAAAGCATGTTTTATAAATACTATCATGTATTTTGAAAATTCAAAACAAAAAATATTGAAAATGATGAGTGTAAAATTGTAAGAAGATCATAGTTGTCCTACATACAGCAATGACCAATTAGAAACTATCTTGAAAATTTGTCACAATTGTAAAGAGAAAAACCCCCAAAAAATAAATAGTATATCAACTTAGAAATATACAAGATTAATATGAAAAAAGGGGTAAAATATCTGATTTTATATTAATATAAAGAAAGAGGTAAAATATATTTCTCAGTGTAATAAAGCTGTCCATTCATCTTAAATTTACCTGTAATTCAATCTCAAACAAAAACTTAATGATTAATTCTAAAATATATCTGGAAGTGAGAATAGTCAATAAAATAAAGAAAAATGAAGGTAAAATATCTTCTAAAACCTAAAATATGAGTATGTTAATCTAGTTAAAAGAGACCTTGATAGTACATGCAAATTGATAAGGGAATAAATAAAATGGAGTGGAGATTCCAAAAGAGCACATTTAAGATAGTATAAAGATGGATTGTAAGACATTTAATACAAGAAATATTTTTCCTATGGTGGAGTAGAGCAAGTCCTATTAAGGCAAAACCTAGAAGCCAATAATCAAATGATTATTGCATAAAATTTAATACCAGTATGATTTAATAAAAATACATAAAAAAATTGTGACAAGCAATATAGTGAAAGTACTTGCAACATGTAACAAAGGCTTATATACAGGTTATAAAAAGAGCTAATAAATAACAAGAAAATATTAAATGCCCAACAGAAAAATAATGGGCAAAAAATATTAATAGGCAGTTTTTAAAAATGGAAGTATAAATGGTTAATTAACAAAAATGCATTCCACACCAAAAGTTGTCTGAAAAATGAAACCTAAAACAAAAGAAAAACATTTTTTTTCAGTCATCAGATTGGTAATTTTTTTTTAATTGCTAAATTCTAGTGTTGGTGGGAATGTGGGAAAATGAGTTGTTTCCTATCTTATAGCCAGCACTTCCACTGTGAGATGTTTGTAATGGACACTCACCCCGGAATGCCCTCTCTCTATAACCTGATTTCTTTAGTATTACTCTTAGGACACAAGGGAAGCTGGTCCCATCTTCAGTTGTAATGGTGGGTCTGACTTAACCAAAGTATTCTCAGCCCCTGCTATCTCAATTAGTGATTGGTCAAATTATGGACAGTGAAAGGCAGAGAGAAATATGCTGAAAGTTTTTTGAAAAGTTCTCCACTCTTAAAGTGGCCATTAGCAAGCCAGATTATCTTTTGCCCACAAAATATGAATAAGGCAGAATGTAACCCTGAACCTTCTTCCACCACTGAATTTCCTCTTACACAGACTAATGATTTCCTATCATGTGCCAGATAATGAACTAGGTGCTAGGAACATAGGGTATATAAAATAGATAAAACTCACTGGTCACGAAACATTCTACATGGGTAAATAAAAATAAGAATTAATAAATGAATAGTATAATATCGAGGAAAGAGTACTGAAAATTTGGGGTACAATTTAAATAGGAGAGTTCCAGAGGTTCTTCCCAAATAAGGAACATTAGAATAAAATCTAGAAGGAGGAGGAAAGTAAGTCATATGCACAGATGAGAGGAAAAGATTCCAGAAAGAGGAAAAGAGTCAGTGCTAAGGCACAGAGGCCCAAGTATGCCTGACAAGTTCAAGAGAGAGCAAGCAAAGCAAGCGGTTGGATCAGAGTGAGTGAGCAAGGAATAGAAAAGTAGGAGACAAGGTCAGAGAGATAATGGGGCACCAGCGTGTGTGTGTGTGTGTGTGTGTGTGTGTGTGTGTGTGTGTGTGTGTGTGTGTGTTTGTTGGGGGCGTTGTCCAGTAGACTATTATAATGACTTAGGTTTTTGCTCTGAGTGGAAAGAGAAGCCTTTGGAGGACTAAATGGTCTGAGAACCATTTTAGCAAGATAACTGTTGCTGGGCTGGTTGGACTGTGAACAATCAAGTGTAGAAATAGGGATAATGCTTAGGAGTTCACTTTAACAGTCCAGGGAGAATTGACTATAGTGTTAACCAGCATGGTGGTAGTGGGGATGGTGGAAAATATTGAGTTCTGGATAGATTTTGAATTAGAGCCAACAAGATTTGCTGATACATAAAATAGAGGTTGTGAGAAAAAGAATAGCATCAGAGAATAATCCAAAGTTTTGAGCCTGAAAACTCCTGAGAAAGGAGTTGCACTTCACTGAGAAGAGAAGCTGGTTTAGGGTGGAGGTAATGAGAGATCAGGGTTTCAGTTATGTCTCAGTATGGAGACATCACTTGGGCATTTGGATATTCAAGTTTGGCAGTACAAAAATTGATTTAGAGGTAAAAATTTAACAGTTGTCAGAATTTACCTCTCACTTAAAGGCATGGGATTTGTGAAGATATTACCACAAGAATAAATAGAGAGATTACAGAACTTAGTTCTAGGAGTCTCCAACATTAAGATTTAGGATACATGCACCCATATGTTCATTGCGGCACTGTTCACAATAGCAAAGGTATGGAAGCAACCCAGATGTCCAAAAATAGGTGATTGGATCAAGAAGATGTGGTACATATACACAATGGAATACTATTCAGCATGGAAAGAAGATAAACACATGCAATTTGCAGCGACAGGGATGGAATTAGAGGGGATCATACTCAGTGAAATAAGCCAGAAAGAAAGAGAAAAATATCGAATGGTTTCACTTATAACAGGACTATAGGGAGGCCGGGTGGGAGAGAGA